>JARJDQ010013380.1:0-10082 GCA_030264215.1 Geostiba sp. GC000077 | reverse complement strand
CACTTACTGATAGCTTGAATGGGTTTGAACAATGGCAATAATGGAAGCGAATAATGGACGCGCGATGCTATTAATTGTACTGTACTTGTTCTTCATGGTTTTCTGCACAGATTTTCTGTTAATAGATCAACAAATCTTGCTTTTTACTGCGCGCAACGCTCAACGATCGGCGTCGCAGCGACCAGCGAGTGCAAACGGCGCGGCGATGCCAGCACAATGCCAGCGCCGGGCAACACTGTCTTCTTGCATATCACGCATCACGGCAGCATTTTGTTTTATTCACCCTACCTAAAATTTTATTCGTGAGTAAAGTGATTCTTGATGCTCGGCCGAACATTTTCGCAACGAACGTAGTGAGTAGTATAATCCTGCGTAGTGAGTAGTATAATCCTGCGTAGTGAGTAGAATAATCCTGCATAGTGAGTAGTATAATCCTACGTTCGTTGCGAAATACACGACCTCGCATCTTAAAATCACACTAATTTCATAAATTACTATTTAAGTCTTGCATCCTGCATCTTGAGATGAAGTGCGTTTTCTTGGTTATCAAATCCCGCAAAGTAAGTGAAAAAATGAGCATGCGTTCGGGAAAATTGAAGGATTTTCTTTCGCATGTGGTCTAATATTGGTTGGGATTGGGTGCATTTTAATGTGCGTCGTCTTGCCTATCAGAATCTGCAAAAAAACTCAAATAAAGAGCGGGAAATATAGAGATTCGGGAAATATACAGCCAAATTTGAAAATTAATTCGAAAATTTTCAAATTTGATTTAAGGGACTTTCTTTTAATTAATGCATTTAATTCAACGAGCAATTAAAGTCGCCCTTCTCAAAATATCAATTATTCTACGTTTACACGATTGAGGGTGTGGAAACCCTGAACTGTTGAAGAAACACAAAATCTAGTGATAAAAGGTAATGAAATGTGTAAATCCCAAAAATCTAGTGCCGCCGCGTCATTTTACAAGCCTATGAATATGCACTTTCAAAGTTCTCGTCAAAACTTCCCTATAGTCTGTGACTTCCCTCAAAAGTTAACCTAATAAGTGAGTTAAGCTAAACTTAGCACTAAAAGCTGTTTCAATGTACCGTTAATCACAATAAAATGTTGTAGTTAGTAAATATTTACATATTATGATGTCCGCGCTGGTGCTTATCAGAAAAGCAGCTGTAATTTGGATCGAGGACGTAAAAGATAACATTTTAAATTTGTTTGCGTTCAGTTACACTCCATCGCTCGCTGCATGTCGTGTTCATCGTGTGTACGACCGCTATTCACGATTGGGAATCTGTTAAAGTAAGTCACACACTCGCCATTGTCTTTAGATCACTTTAATAAATAAGATATCTGTTCTATTTGTATGCGTTGTGTTCCTATGAACACGAGCGGCTTCTTTAAAATTTAAAATATCTTTAAATACATTATAGCTATACAGTATACATTATCATAATTAAGTGGTAATGTGGCTGTTACGTATCACATCAAAAAGCTACACATATAAAAACGTTTTTGAGAGTCGATAAAAACACATATAAAATTTGTAAACCATGGCGATGTATAGACACATACGCGATAAGAAAATTGCACCAATCAAAGCGCGTTGGCCATTTTTTTTGTCTGTATCATTTTTGGCACTGTTCTGCGCAATGCGCATGCTTATGACGCAACGTTCTTCTTGCCGAATATCTTACGTAGATTTTTGGGCATGTAGTATGGACGGCTCGCGGAGCCATCGTTGCGTTCGTCGTCTTCGACTGCAACCAAACACACATGTAAAAATTAGGCATTTAAGGCTATTTCGCATTACATACGGAAACACATGAAGAGCGTATCCACCGCCATGGTGTACACGCTGAAGAACATGCTCGCAATCAAGTACGTGGCGACGAAAATAATAAGGGCGGGGCCAATGGGATAGTGCAGATTCTTCTTGCTGGCAAACTCCAAGTAGGAATAGACAATTGAAGCGACACCGAGCGAGACGAGCATCTTGCTCAAGAAGAACAGGAAATCCGTCACCTACAAATCGAGTATTAATTACATTTGCTCGTTTTGCTGCCGTTTTACGTCGTGCTTATTTGGTTGCATACTTTGTCTAGTACCGCCATGCGGATGATGTTGCGTATGATGAGACTGCACGCATCCTTGGCACTAGCGCAAAAGTTCTTCCCGTGAATGGCGCACATGATATACGCGTTCTTGTTGATGAACTTGAGGAACGTCTCCAGGCACCAGAAGAAGCACTTGCAGCAGCAGAGCAGCGCCTTCGTCAAGGGATTGTCATACTTTTTCAGCTTGTGGTCGACATATTCCAGCATCGCGCGAATCATTCGGCAGATGGCGATGATCAACGAACCAAACGCCAACGTTCCAATGTGATACCTTCGGATGATCATATTCGATTATCCTGGTGCGTGTGCGTGAGTGCCAAGTGAATTAACTATACCTGAGTGTTCGATAAACAGCGGCAGTGAGAGCAAAGAACGGCACTTTGGATTTTTCGAACGTCCAGTACCACTTGGCGAAGCACGACGCTAGCACCATCTCGCCGAAGGCAGAGACGAACGACACGCCCCAGAAGAATGCGAACACATTGAACACTTGCAGCCAGACTATGATGTTTTTTTGGGATACCTCGATAAATTTGCATATGCCTGGGGTACAGCCCAACTGTTGGAATGTCTCGATTGTACATTGATCACCATTCTAGAAACATCCACAAAATTGTTAAAAAATGCAAAAATTATCAAAAGGATGAACGAGTTTATATACCTTAAACTTTGCACCATTATTGCATTTACAGTCGCCGTCATCGCAGTCACGAACTTCATAGGACGGTGTACCTACCGTGGAGACATACAGCGCAACACTGATAGCAAAAGCCAAGATGGCCATCTGCAGCAGCCATGGTACTAACGGAAAGAACAATGCTGACGTTACATCACTCACCGCCCTAGAAGCAAGCATCAATTAAAATCAATTAAAAGAAAAAGTAACAACCGAACTTACTTGCTGCCCTCTTTGATCAGCGCAATGGCCAACATAACCTGCTTCCGTATAAAAAGCAGTATGAACAACAACAGTGCCAAAATGATGGCGGAGATGATCAGCAGCGTCAGCCAGAACTCCTTCGTCTGGACGTACTTCTCAAACACATTTTTAGCGTCTTCATTCGCGTTTGGATGCTTTTTATAGTAATCGTAGTTTTTGCCCGTCACATACGTACCTAATCAAATTATTTTCAACTTTAATTTATGCAGTCGCACATCCCAGTACCGTAGTATTACTTACAGAAGCCCAAGAGAGCGATAATGCCAAGAATTGTCAACCATACCATGGGCTTGGCGAACCAGCGCATAATAAAGATATATATTATGCAGGTGAAGATGCCCAAGACCAGAAACCCTATCAGCTCCGGCCACGTGTCACGCAAATCTTCGACGAAATCATTTCCAAACTAAAAAAAAAAATGGCACGAGCGCAAAGCACCTATATTAAAATCATGATCACAATCGTAATGAGAGTAAAGAAGCGCACATCAAAAGGATCAATCAAAACGAAAGCATAAAACAAGCACTTTTGGTACTTTTCTTAAAAACGATTTGCTCCGTGCTGTGTGTGCTTGGGTGGGGCTGGTGAGTTGGTGAATAAGTAACAAACAAAGTTTCCCCCAATAGAAAAACAAGTCCGCAGTCTACATGCCTACACATAATGATACCGATGATCATGGTTAGTGGAATGCGATTAAAAACAATTCGCACTGATGACAAGATATGAATGGGGTAACTGATCTTGATTAGTGATTTGTGTTAGCGTTGTTATGATTTCAATGCGAATCGAAAGTAGCATACGGAGGTACTGCGTTTACATTTGCACTTTACGAACGAAACGAACATCAACATAATAAGAACAACAGCATTTGGTGGACAACAAAATGAATTGGCAGAACGAGAAGAGGAAGAAAGTGGCCGAGGTACCTGTTCGCTCCGTTCAACGAGACTAATTTGTTTGATTGACTTTAACAGATTTTTCTCGGTCATCTGCTCGGATAGCAGCTCGTTTGCTTTCTTAGCGGAGTCGACGATTGCTTGGATGTCGCCATGCGAGGGTTTCGGAATGCAACGCTTCGCAACTGCAATCAGAAGCGACAAACACTCACATCAGAAAACGCGGACTCGCATCAGTCTCATATCGCACAACTTATCGATCAGGGGCGCATTTCGTAGCGATGAAATTGAATGTTCAATGTTCACTAGTCTCTACCGCTTGTGCACGTCTGAAAGGTCTGAAAGGAGAAACAATCATCATGCATATTGCTAACTCAGCTACTGAGCTAACCTATTATAGCTTGAAGACGCAAGACGCATTCGAAGTTTTAGAAGAATGTGAGATTAATTGGATTAGTGGAGAACGTGTGTGTGTTTGTGTGTGTAGACGTAAGTAAAACTTGGCTTTACTTAAGGCCTGTGACATTGTAAGAGTGTTCGGTGTTGGGGGCGTGTGTTTCAGGCGTTTCGGTGAGTGGTGGTGTGCGCCGGATGCACGCTGCCGTGGCTGCTAGGGAAATGTACCTGGTGCGCGGACTCGCTGTCGGTGAAGAGGCCGATCGCGCGGTGCACGGCCAGCGACAGAATCGAGCCGGCCGCCTCCAGATGCCGCTTGATTATCATGCCGACATCCTCCTCCGGCTGCTGGCGCCCACGCACAGCGTACGTGGAGCGGGCGCGCGTCTCCGCGAACGTGGGCCATCTCTCGCCCACGCTGGGAATGCATCGTTTCAGCACTAGGAATAGCACAAAAAGAACATATACGTGCATAATACCAATAATACACAAATGTGTACATCGTGTACATAACCAATGTCCTAACCTAATATATCATGGGAGGAAAAGTAATATACGTAGAAAGGTACTCTCGCCACTCGCCTTCGGTTTGCCCAAACCTACAGTAGTGTGTAAATGTTCCGCCGATCGCACAAAATGTGCCATTTGTAAATATTTATTAGCACGAGCCGAGTCAGTCGAGTCAGTTTGGACCTGGTGTAAATGAGGTTGCCTACGATGCCTAACTGCGAGTCTTCCACTCCTTCCAACTCGCCAGCCGCTGTTTGTAGGCATCGTAGGCAACCACACGTACACCCGCGTCGGTAGGCAGTACTGTTAGGTTAGATTCGTGACAAATTGATGCCGGAATAGTGGCACTGTTCAGACGATCGGCACAACAAAATGTTGTAAGCTTGTAAGTACCTTGCTCGCTGCGCATGTACCAGCGTGTGCAGTTCTTGTTCTGAATGAACGTTTCGGCCTCCCAGGTCGACCGGGGTCTAATCCCATCCACGCAGATTACTTTATTGTAGTCCTTATCGTTGTCCCAGATGAATGTCGTCGTGGGGCACGCGCTGACGCAGATCTGCGGCGTGTTGCATCCGGTGAACGGGACGTTCGGGCCGAAGCACTTGCTGATGTCGAAGAAGAAGAGGTAGGGCTTGTTGCGCACGTGCGGGTCGAAGCCGCATCGCGAGCCGCTGGAATCGCGCGGGATGAGGAGCAATTCAGTGTCACCTCTTGTATAAGCTGCAAGTCAAAGTGATTCGTAATATAATCGCAACGTACGCACGGAACATGTAATAAATGCCAAGATAACTTACCAAATATCGCAACGCCAAGCCAACAAGCAATGAAGACCAAGAACAACACCAGGCAGATAATGTCCGTGCAGGAGCGATTTTTCATCGGTCCCTTGAAATCCGGGTCATATTGAATTGGATGTCCTGCGAGAGAAAAAAAAACATCAAATCATACATCATACCATGACAACGACCTAGACCTAGACCTGAATTGACCTCAGTCAATCCGTACAGCACAAAAATGACCATAACTCTGTTAAAACGTTGTTAAAACTCAAATCCAAAGAATACCGAATAGAAAAACCTTCGCTTCGCATGCTTGAATTTATAGTTCATATTCAAACGTTCACAGATGCATAAGCTATTGGTGAAAACTTACGTTGTTTAAGCGACCTGCGATGCGTATCGAGCATGCAACAAGTCTCTGCGCACGTCATGGCGCGTTTGTACTCGTGGACTCTCAGCGAGTGAATAACTGCTCGCGGGAGACACACCGTAATCCGGGTAATTCACGTTATCAGCTGATGAATTCGTACGCAGCGATATAAATAAATAGAATACGTGTTCGCACGCATTGTCGATGGAGTTGTTGCGGTTGCCGGTACGACACTACGAGTGTTAGGTTTATCTATAGATTTTAATTGTGCGCTTCAATCGCTTCAATACCGGCGCGGTGCGCTGCGCACACAGGCGCCGAGTGCCAACTATGAAGTGCAACTTGTTGTTAGGAGTTAGATGCACAGTGCACAGAGTTAGGAGTTAGAAGCACGTTGGAACTGGAACTGCAGGAAGTTATAATATGTTAGGTGTATAGGTCTATACTATAGATAGGAAGGAGTGCCTGGCGCGGAGGTGGAGGTCAACAAATGTTTTCCCAAGTCTGCCTCTGAGAGACTCTGTATAGCTCAGTGCTGCTGCTGCCTAAACGTACCCAACGTACGCAGCAAACAAAAATTACTCCTAGACTCCTACACACAGCACAGCGACAATGTCTTTTTAATTGTATCTTTGTATCCTCACATGTGAATCATAATAAACCAGTCAGAAATTGAACAAATATGCGAATGTTGACTTTACTAGGAAAATATTTACTTGCCCGCGAACCCACGATAATGACGTACATAATGAATTGTTTCGATGTTTCTTATCTTTTTGTTGAATGTCCAAGTACAAAGTGATTTTTTAAATTAATTTCAGTAATTAACACATGCGCTATTTTCTTTGGCCTAGGTATATTTAAGGAAACGTTTATCTTAAGTTTATCTTGAGACGATTCGTAGCCCAAAAACAATTATCGTAATCCGATCCATCGCAAAATGGATATGGACATTAGGACACTAGATGCCTACATGCGATATGATCGATAAAAACAAGTCTTGCTGCTTCCTGTCTGCACCGCCTGTGTTTACGGCTTTGTTTGGCTTAAATGAATCATTTTTAAATATAAAGGCCCCGTTGTTGGTGGAGCCACTGTATCACTACGAAACGAGTCAAAGAAACTCTCAGCTGTTCAACACGCAGTTATGCTTGGCTATGTTGACTCCATGTGACTTTATGTTTTAGTTTGCACAGACTCAATTCAAGAGTTCCATTTTCTGACACCAGACGGCGTTTGGTTAAGTTCACAGCTCTGGTTCACAGCATTTCAGAGTCAAATAGGCAACACAATGAGCACTTTTGGTTACAACATGTCTCGTGCCTGTTGTCATCGTTGACATCCAAGTTTCCACTCTGATACTGCTTGATTTACAACTCCAACTCACCTGAATACAAATGCTTGTGCTTTTTGAATTTCAACTGATGTTGCATTCGTTTTACTGTCTTCATAGTAGCAGTGAACGATACTCCGTGAAAATGTCTCAGGAAAGTTTACTCAACAAATTGAATTTGGAAAGCACATAATACACCACAACAACTCAAATGTGAAATGTCATATCATTTATATGTGTGTATACACAGCATTTGTTGATGTAAAGAAATATTAATCAATTCTTGGAAATAAAATACAATATTCCAATGAAATGATGAAATTATGAACCATATTAATATGAATCATTACCTACATGTACTCCAAATACTTTGTGAAATATTATCTAATATAACATTATTAAAGATTTTGGAAAAAATAGAGTTCATACAAAAAAGTAAAATATTATATGTTACGGGAAATGTAAAAAGTCGGTGAATGTACACATTTACCGGTGAATGTGTACACTCGCGGTTAAAGTAAGCATAGCATATAAAATGAAGTGCAGGGAATTCTATCAACCCCCCAGGTTCCTCGTAGGAGGTTTATTTCCAGTTGGCCACTGTACTTTAACCGCGAGTGTACACATTCACCGGTAAATGTGTACATTCACCCGACTTTCTACATTTCCCGTAACATATATATGAAAAGAAAATGGAGCAGAGGACAATAGAGAGGGGGTGTGTGGAAGTTAGCAACAACGAAGTCGATGATAACAACAACCGCCCCTAAACTGCCCTACATTTCCTCGCTTATTGATTAACGTTAAAAAAATTGTCCGTGACTAAAAAATGTGTCACTGGTCATAATAAATAAAACGACCCATATTTTACGCGCTCGTTTGCATTGCGTTTAGCTTTGCTTTTAGATAGAATATGAAATATGAATATTTTACATTGAATCGATTCTATTTAGAGTAAATAGAAACCCATTTAGCCATCAATATTATTAGTTACACGACATAGAAAGTGTACGTAGAGTTGAAGGTATTATTGTTTATTGCTATTGCCTGTGATAACTCACATTAATGCAACACCACGCACGTATTGTTATTGGCTATCATTACTGACGTTACAAATGAGGTTTTACGCATCGGGTTAACCCATATTAATCGGGCAATCGACGAACGACATAACTATGCAATTTGTATAGTGTTGCATTTGGAATACAGAATTCATATAAGTATATAGAGGACATATATCATTGAATTTCAAAGTCGTTTTTTCCATTACGCAAGTTGCATGTTACAACTGTTACATCACTTCTTTACTTGTGCATACAAAATTACTGCTCTAGGACTTTTGCTTCGCTTCAGTTTAATTAATAAATGTAATGTCTGAAGAATGCACGCAATATAGAAATAGTTGTGATCTCACTGAGCGTAAACTGAACGTAAATTGCCTTAACAATTCGTCTAAATTCAGACGCGTTCAGGGCATAAATTCGCAGTTATTACTTGCATTTTGTTTTATGTATTTATGTCGACGGTTCAACGAGCGAGCGAAATTTTTGATTAACTTATACAGAGTGTCAAAAGATAATTTTAATTTTTGTATTTAAACTTCTTTTAAGTATCATAGGAAAGGGTTTGGTGTGCAGATAACAAAACTATAGGTTTCTTTAAATTTTAAATATTTTATGGTTTTATGATACGAAAAATTACCATAAAAAATAATTGAAAAAAAATATAACCCTTCCTGTGTTGATTGATTCTTGACCACTTTTCGTACTAAGAATTTTTATTGCCATAAAATATTTTCATATTTTTTAAAATTTTACTTTTAAGGGCTTGCTCTGCAGACAACAAAACTAGGTTTTTTTTAATTTTAAATATTTTATGGTTTTATGATACGAAATATGACCATAAAAAATTATTGAAAAAAAGTATAACCCTTCTTGTGTTGAGTGAGTCTTGACCACTTTTCGTACTTAAACATTTTTATTGTAATAAAATATTTTCATATTTTTTTAAAATTTACTTTTTTTTAAGTAAAATCAAAATCGTCAATTTTTCGACTTATTTCTTGTTAATTAGGTCTCCAGCGAAATTGTGAGCACATTTTTATTTTGACATTTCTCATTTAACTTTTTTTCGCAAATTTTTTACCACAAAAATTACTACAATGAATAATATGTTGTCATGTTGTGTTAAGTTGGGTAATGCGTTTCGTCATGTTCACATAGCACACCCTGTAAATGTAATTTCAATATTAAATATATAAAGCGGATGACTAATATCCTAACATCAATCAACATAATACTATATACTTCTATCAATTTAGAAACGAAAAGCACCGGAAACGCGACGTTCAATGCAGACGTACGGATTGACTCGAAAGTCACAACAACCGCAAACCGCATTCATTTCGTCTTTCAATTTCACCCAGCCACGAATGCAACCAGAATATATTGACCGCAACAAGGAATCTTGCACGCACCGCTCATTCATTTTTGAATAGTGTTTACCTTTGAGTTGAGTTGAAGCGTAATAGTAATCGGGTCAGGAAACAGCTGTCATTGACATCAAAACTTCAAAATATTGTCGAATTTTGTTCGTGCCATCGAGCATCCTCGTGAAATTATACGCTCGGAATGTAATTCGGTGTTTTCCACTTTAAGTATGTAATGTACTATTATCTGCTCCCATAGTCGAAAGCAATGTTTTCCAATCAATATGGTGGCTTTGAAAACAGTGCATTTCATATCAAT
>JARJDQ010013371.1:0-12612 GCA_030264215.1 Geostiba sp. GC000077 | reverse complement strand
GAGTAATTCATCCGATTTAGAATTTAAACACGCGACAAACAAAATTCTTGATAATCAGTAATTGAAACCCTTTGTATAATTTTGGAGACATTAGTTGAACAGGGTAGCAAGACGGGCCAGTTCAACAGACAATGTGTTATTATAAAACGATTGGCTAAAAACCAAGCGACGGTCATGATCATGATCTCGATATAATCATGCGCAAAAGGGTTTATAACAACATCACACTCTCCACGCATTTAATACACTTAGAGACCCGCACGGTCCTCGTAGGTATAAATTTATTCGCCGGCGTGCGGAGCACTGGCTTCTTAGAAGTCTTTTGCGAACCAATAAAAATGCCGATTACAATAGCAATTCCCTCGTCTAACGAACAAGAGCGAAAAGCCGCGCAGCGCGCCGGTAATAAATTTCAAATCGGAATTCGGACGTATGCGAATTTGCAATTTTAATTCAAACGGTCAATTTTACGTTTTACGTTCGTTATTCACCGTCCTGCCCGGGTACACTTTTTTTTCATGGTCCAAACATCAAATTTCTCAGTGTTGCGGCTGCAGCAAATGCAGAAGTAAATCAAACGTTTTTGCTTGCGGGATTCCGAGTATTATTGTTCGTGTTAGTGAATGATTAGAGCGTGCCATTACAATACAGAATCGAATAATATGCAAATTTGTGCAACTGCTTCGGTGGTGGCTGGTGGCGGTTCGAAAATGCGCCGCGCGTCCGGTAAAAACTGTAATTTGCGAATGTTTTTCGATTTTGTTTGATTGACTATTTAATCGCCCATAATAAGTTTAATATTATACACACGCGTGCGGGCCAGCCAATGCCTTTATTTTCGGGTACCTGATGCACTATTGCTTAGGACTAGTACGTCTAGACAGCGAACGGAATCGTTTACAAATTTTATACAATTACAGAACAATTTCTGGTTTTCGGGGCTGGATCAAAAACTCTTCTGTGCCGATTATATCAAATCGCCTGCAATTTTTCTAATGCACACAATTCATGCAGAAGCTATTAATAAATATAAATTTTTTTGAATAATAACATATGCCATTGCAGTTTTTATGATTTGTGCCACTTTTTTGGGTAATTTTGCCAATGATTAATTTGCATAAGAAATCGGTACAAACCTATTGTCTGTAATTAAATGCCATGTTGTGGCAATAAATATGCCGAACTTTTTGGCCCACCGAAGCGAGAAATCCGCATGAGATTTGCTTTGAATGCATGTGCGCCTGCTGGTTATTTCTTCAGTACGATTTTTTTCTCAATTATTCGCTCTTACTGGAAGCACTATTATTTACGGCGTTAGCATTTAAAGTGTTTATACGGTAAAACTATACAGACATATTTGTAAATACAGGGCCTTGAGATAATAATAAACACCTACACACCTCAAAAAAAGTCGATAAACCAAAAAATAACTTAGTAATGTAAAAAAATTGTTAGCTCATCAATGGGTTGACTGTTACTAAGATATATTTTGGTTTATCGATTTCTTTTGAGAATAACTCGTAGAAGAATCAACTTAAGATCGTAAACATCCTGTATAAGTCATACTTTATACCAAAAAGCAAAGTACGTACAGAGCAACAATTTGAAACATAAAAAAAGTGAGCAGGAAATTGATTCTCATTTGCATGGAGCCCGAAAAGGCCTGAAGCGCGAGCGTACGCCATAAATATTAAGTGCGATTTAGTTTTTGATTTTGCTTGATTTCTCCACTCCGAGTATCATTACCCGACTTCGGATGGTAATTGTAACTGTACTTAAATATGCAAACATATGAAAACTTTTGTTTCACTATTGGGCATTTGAATTGCACCGTGCGTTAGCGCACGCGCCCATTTGCTTTAAATTTAAATCAGATTACGTAATGACACTCGGTGACGTTTAATTACAGCGGCAGCGGGGCGAAGGCACTCCAAACACTCTCATAACGAACTGAGCACGACGCACCGTGGAGTGTAATGTAATGGTCGCATCCGGAGGCTACAATTGCTGTAAGTTGGGCTGCTCTTCTTAAACGCCTTGTTACCGCATTCACATATCCCCAGCGGTTACTCACCAACTTGATGTGTCTGTGTGTGAGCCTTCGTTCGTCCTCTGGTATAGGACCAGTTATAACTGGCCGCAACGCAGTGTAACGCAGCGCAACGCAACTGGTGCTGTTATTACTCGTCGCAAACATTCGTGCATATTCGCATAGCGATGCCACACGAGCCTACGCAAATGCAGCGCAGAAGTTGAGAGTTGGCGAATTGCTCTTATTGCGTTGCGTTCGCACTAACCTAACTTTTGATGCTTAAAAACGTGTTTGTTAGCGCTGAAACGTTCAATTTTGATGTCAAAAATGTTTTCTTGAAATAAAATAAACTAAACTTTTTCTTACCAAAAGAAACATATGAGCATCACGAAAACACCTAATTATGTAGCTAAACCGATTGATTTTATATTAGAACGTGTATTTTTGATGTAAAAAATAATAAAATGTTTGTACTGAAAGAATCATTTCTGTGCCACGAATCGAAAATTTTGCTTCGCTGACTTGCGATGCACTGCGTTGCGTTGCGGCGAGTTATAACGGGTCCTTTACTCCTCAACTCCTCACTAACAACGCCAAGCGTGTGCTGCTCATACGCAATGAACCGGTAATAGTTAATAGACATTAGACATTAATAGTTATCCAAATTTACGCTTTATTTTAATACTTATTACCACAAGCTGGCTGGGCATCATCCTCATCTCGAGGAACGTGCATCCGGGGCGTACTTTTTACTGTTAGCTTGTACCTTGTAACTCTTTCTTGCAGCGCAACTGCTGAACTAAATTTATCGCCGTTGATACGGCATGATTTGTTTTTTGTCCGATGCTCAGCGGCGGCTCATTCAAGCCGACAAAATTTCGTCGGGCGGCATGTTTGATTTTAATGCCAATAATTCCCGCTCCAAGTATGGTGGGCAAGCATTAGATAGATAAAAGTCTACGTTCCTCGAGGTCTCGGGCCATAAAATGTACTGGACCTACTTCTTACGCGTAGAAGAAAATTCGCAGCCAAAGAGAAACAATTGGCAAATAGTCGTTAAAATGCCCGTTAAAATCGTTTATGTCCAGAGTGGGCGGAGCCAAAAGGACTAGTTCTGTTTGTTGCATGGTAAGCAGTAGCTGTGTAAGAACCATTCACGAGGAAAACAAACTGATCCTACAAGGAGGCAATTTTATTATTGAAGTTTTCGGGGGTTTGGGCGCTTGCAGTAAACAGGAAAATAAAATAGAAACTTTTTAAATTGCCTATTAATACTCATTTATATCATTCATTCAATGCTATAATTTACATGGTGTACTTTTCACATCCTTGTAAAATATTCGTACAAATTTCGTACATATCGCAATAAGTCTGCCAAAAACTTTTCCCCGTAGTTCCGAACACACTGTATCATTTCGAAAGCATGTAATAGCAGGAAATATTCAAAGAGATGCTGGCCTATTTTCGAATCTACGCGCAGTAGATCCTAGCCCCAAACTTCGCCCCGGTTTTATTTTTCATCCAGTTGTAAAAGCAATTCATGCTCTCGCAAATGAATGCCAAAAGTCCGTGCATCCCTCAGCCCTTTTTCCGACAGCCGCGGAGTCGTAAGCTCGCATGGTGGCGGGGAGCGCTGTCTCTGCCTCTGCATAACAGAGCAATAAAAGTTTCGTCCCTTTTGCAATGCTCCCATTTCCACTTTATTAGCATCTTCCCTATTGCAGTGCGTTTTTCTTCGCCCCTGATTCCGCGCGCCTCCACCATCCACACCGAACGTGGACGTCAACAAACGTTCATCTCGATAAAGATCTACTCTACATTTATTAAATAAGATTCGTCAATTATGCTCGAAATATCGAAATGAAACCAAAAACCAAAAATGACGAAATCTCGTTAATCTTGGATTTTTACGCGTCTAATTAAGTCCGAGTCCAACTCGCCTAGCTGTAATTATCACTCTAATTGGAATGCCTTCATGGCATAGAGATTCATAACCGGAAGAGGAGATGAGGAGAGATGCGAGGAGCCAAGTGAAAAAGTGGAAAACACTAAAGACATCAGAAGAGCGACTGAAACACCAAACACCACCCACGCGACTTGTTTGCCACGTGCCCGTGGCGCATGGCGTCGCGATGCTCCCACACTATTTGTACTTTGGCTCAAATATTTTACATCACCAAAACACGAAAACAAGAATGCGCACGCACCTAGTGCTTTATAATTAACCCAAAACGCTTTCCATCGTTCTCGAAAATAAAAATATTTTTCTTAATGTAAAAAAAAAAGAAAATATATATAGCAAACCTAAACGCAATGCACTAAATAATACGAATAATTTGCTCATCAAGTTTTATTAATTGAAAAGCACGAGGTACTTGTTGTTAGTCTTAATCCCCAAGTAAGCGCAAGGAAAATAACAAAGCAAACATAGATACATAACATGAATAGGCATTATTTAATGAGGTTTGTGGTTTGTCAATTGCTTTATTATTTTAATTAACTCAATTACGCTATGTAGAAAATGCGCTCTGGGAGGGGAATTAATTATAAACGCGCTGGCCGGGGCTGACAAAAGCGCCAGTGCTTTGACTCAACTTGAGCCTTTTTAAATTGCTATGTTGAAGTTGAAGTTCATTCATATGCAAGCTTTAGATATCGAAATCCGCCTAAAAGTTGTAAAAAGCTGCTAATAGATCTAATGTGGGAAATTTCTCTCTGTTCGACTGTTCAACGCAAACATTGAGATCGTTTAATTCGAGCTTGCAATTAGCGTAATGAAGTCCAGGTCTGAGTTGAGTACGTATACCTACATTAAATTTAGAACGGTGCGATGCACGTAAACATCGTCACAGCGTCTATCCCAAAAGATAATTTCCAGTGCCAGTAATAATTCCAATTAGGCCGTATTCAAACAAAAATTGTTATCGTATAATGGTATAATGCATGCATCGAGAGTGCAATCCGAGGCCTTTAATTGGGATTTTTAATTTTGAATTTCTTAGAAGTTGCTTAATGATACCCAAACCGCGCACCGAGCGTAATTTCTCGATGAAATTCTATATCCATACTTAAGATTTTATTACGCGATTTTGTTTTAATTAAAACCATTAGTAGGTATGCTCAGGAAGGTTTATTTTGAGCGCATGATTTCATTTGAGAAAAACGTGTTGAAAGCTTAAAATTCATTATCGTAACAAGCAACCAACCATTTTAATGCCTTGTGAATAGGTAAATGATTTGCACTTTGAAGGAACACCTCATAATGCATCATAAGCATGTGGGCCACTCCCTGAACGCTTTTGAAACAAGAAATTACACTGATATCACCTTCAGCCAAGCGCGATGCGTCGTCGTGGCGATATCTTAGGTGTGCTTCCAATAAAACATTCAATGACCCACAAGAGCCAAGTGACCCAAGCGAGATGGGAAGGAGAGTAAATAATTACAATTGACCAAAACACTTATGTACCCGAAGTCCGAGGAGCCAAAGATAAAGCACTCTCAAAAACATGTCGGTAAAGTTGCGCACTGCGCATAAGCCTAGCCGCTCTCTGCATGTGACTGACTTGTAAATTTTCGGAATTTATTTTACCTTTTTTAATTTATGAATTTGACCATCTTGGCCTTTTCACATTTGCGCGCGTGTAATTATTTTACTGTATGCGGCGATTAGATTTCATTTTTTTTTTCATCGAAAAACACGTGAAATCCTCGAAAATGTCGCCAGCATTAAGAAGAAATAAATTTTTAATTACAGTTCCTAATTAACATATAAAATCAATTATGCTGTCGCAGTGTCCATGTCCACTGTCCAGTGTGCGGACCCTGATCATCGTGTCAATGAAATTTGCGTGTCCGCGAATCCGTCATTTCGAATATTTAAGGTTGTAGTCTGAACAAGTAAATTTTCTATATAAGAGCCGCTTTTGAGTTTACGCAGTTGGCCGATTTTATTTATTTAAAAGGTATTGTATAGTATAAAGTATAAGATAGTCGCGTAGAATGTGATTTTTTTGTTAAGCGTTTTTATTGCATTTTTATATCATTTAAACGTATTTGAAGAAAGACAACTAGGGTGGTGGGGACACCTAATAAGACAAGAGAATAACGCGCAAGTTAAGAGAGTATGGGAAACACGAATAATTGGAAGAAAGGGGAGAAGAAGATAAAAAAAAGAGCTGGGATCATACAATAAAGGAAATATTCAAGAAGAGAGGAACCACATGGAACGAAGCAAAAAAACAGCAAAGAACAGGAAGGAATGGACAACTTTCACAAGACAATAAACAATAAGAAATAAACCTGACACCCTAGAGGGTAAATGGGATAGATTATATATGTATGTATATATTAAACTTGTTTTTTTTTCAGAAATCATAACCTGCCAGATAACAATTAAATGGAAAAAAATCGAAAATAACTATTTATTTGAAATTGTTAAAAAATAAATTAACATGAGTCCAGACGACACCCTTAAAAATTCTTCGTCATTACAGTTGTGGGACATTTGAAACTTTTGTTTGGTACACGAAAATACTTATTTCAAATCTACAATGTGATTTTGGCACAAACAGATGTGTAGTAATAAAAGTTAAAAATCTCTAAATTATTTTGTTTGCTCATATTTTTATTGATTTTGCAAAATTATTTATTGATAGTTAACGACGATGCGACCTACATTTGATCAATCATGCGTTGTTAAATTAAAATTGTGACTTTGACTTTAAACCTTTACATATAAATGAAAGAATGAATCCCTGAAGAATATACTTGAGTAGTATGCTTAATGCTTACTTAATATAACGTGAACCTCATTTCAAGTTTATTGAAAGAAACTGTTAAATTGAAGCCAAGAAGCAGTTCGATCGACTCATGTTCGACTAGTTCTCGGCCGGCCGAGATTGATTGGCAACATTTAAAGAAATAAAACCATCACAACATTTATCTATCGAATACCAACTTCGATCACTCAAACGAAGTAGTACAATGTGCTGATAAACGCGCACGGTTAAGCAGCATGCTCAAATATTATTTGTTAATTAACATTTTTCAATCCCACACAAACTAATAAAACGTACCGAATAGTTTTTGCTTCTTTCTTTCTCCAGAAGTCCATGCGCAGATTAAGAAGTCGGTGAAGAAAGACAGCGACTTAACGTTTTTGTTCTTACCAATCTTACGATGATACCCGAATTCATCGTACATCCTTCGTTCATTCTCTTTTTTATTCCAGTATAAATTTAATTAAATTTCCTAGCGCATTTAATAATGTTAATTAGCAACTACGTGCGAGCATGGAGCATTCCGAGCGGTAGCGACTATTAGCAAAAATCGAGCTTAATGTTTTAACGGATGTAAAGTTAAAACTTTTAATGCTCGCATGTTGAAGCGCACATAGTCCACGAAGTTATTCAAACGCCTAAATGCGTAATTATTGGGTGTAATGTTTAGCAGATATATAAAATGGTAGTTGCCATATACAGGGAGTGTATTCTTGGGATAAATATGAAACAGAGCTTTTAATACAAAAAAATGTGCGTAAAGCTGAAAAGCAGTTACATAGAGGAATAGCAGTTTAAAAGTACTATACCTAAGCTGGACACACAACTTTTTGTCCCATCACCAAATAAGCAGTTTTGGGTAGTCCATTCGAGACAACTTCTTTCTTTAACACGTAAAGGATAGGGAAAATCAGTTTTTGGGGTATAATTCTAAAACGGCTCGATAGAAATGATTTAAATTTTAGTGAGATGTAACTATGTGCAATATGTATGCACATTTAAAAAATGAAATAGTTTGACTCTCTGGTTTCTTAAATAATTAAGAAGAAAGTTTAATTTTTTTGGAGAACTTTGACCTGGCAACATTGTGCACGTGGAACTACTCTGCGACTAGGTGGACTGTTCACGTTTGCGTTGCAGCTGGAGTGCAGTGTTACCACGGCTCGGCAGATGTTAGTGTGCGTACATCTGTACATACAATTATTTTATATGTTAGTGTCAAAAGTGTACAGTCCGTAACAAATTTCCTTCCTATCCGGCAGAATATAAATATTATTAACATATTATTTTGACCATGTACACAATTTCTTTCACATATTTCACCCGTTTCAACTGTATGCGAATTTAGGCACTATAAAAACAGTAAAACCTGTTTAAAGCTTCTGCAGATATCATCAGAAGTGAAACTTTTTACTCCGATTGTCGCGCAAGCAAGTGGTACTTCATACGAAGATTTTTGATTCAGAATTACTTAAACTAAATCACACCCTGTATGTGATCCTATCGTTTGCACCAACGTGCGCAAATAGCATTGCATATCTACGAATTTATTCCATTTTCTATTCTTTATTGTTTTATTTTACGTGTACTTAACAGATAATCAAATTACATTTTTTCGAGAATCACCAAACAAGCAGGTTAATTAATCAACTTTTTCAAGTGCTCAACAAGTACTTATACGTGCGTGCAGCGTGCGCAATCGCTTCAATGCTAGGCAAATTATTTATTTGTTTGAATGTTTACATATTCATTTGCTTGTTAGTACGCCATCGTCATTGACCGTAAAAAAATGTGCACTTTAGATTCATTATAATTTACCTCAAACTGAAGACGCGAACGGAAACATGACGCAGCCAGCGCAGGAAATGAAAGAAAGTTGCACCTCATATTCATGTAATTCCCGTGTGCATTACGAATAATTATAATATACATGTTAAACAGACATTTGTGAAAAACTGTATACACGCCTAATTGTAACCTAATTAATGTACTTCTTGCAGTCTTTACAGTTTACTGAATATATAAGTACTTCATGTTTTATTATTTATAGCCTGATTTGCTAGTTTTGTATAATATACATACTTCTAATTTGCTAGTAAAAAACCTTTGTGTTAAATCCATAATATGCGAGCAACAAGGTATCGAGAATTGCCCATAGAGGTCGCCACCAGTACAAACTATTAACTGCAGAAACTTCAAACTGCTTCAAACTTTATGCAGTCCAGTCTTATATTTTAAATGAATGCAGAAAATACAAAATTAATATTTATGTGCGAACTCTTGATACAATCAATTCAAATAATATTCATATTCTTTACAAGCGGTACGCCAGTCAATAAAATGAGCATTAAAATGGAGAAGACAACAAAGTCGTCCCAAAATTCAAGATTCAAGGTGATCCGGTGCGTCCAACTCCAAAATGTTTCGATGGTAAGCACAACATTGTGCTGCACTTTTGTAAACTGCGTTTGCATACCTTTGCAACAGCGCCGGTCATCAAACAGACTCTCCATTCAATGGGCATTATTCATGGGTTGGAACTTCGCACATCTAATGATACTCATGTAAAGAAATGTAAAGAAATAAAAATAAACCTTATCCAGCTTGTCAAATTCTCATTCTTGCTAAGAATTTTAAGTTTTGAGCCTAGTGACAACGTCAACAAGAATCGTATTCAATCGAGTGGTGCCGGCGTACACGAACATGTCACACATACACCACACAGGCTCAAAAATGACGTACGTAGCAAATAATATTTATTCTCGTTTTTAATTAATTAAAATTCGAAATTAGCACATATGAGAATTTGCCAAGCAGATTAAGGTTTATTTTTGTTTCTTTAAATGATAGTATCATTGGATATGCGAAATTCCAACCCATGAATAATGCCCATTCCAAAAGCGACAATTAAGTTGGAGTTGGACAATATGAAAAAAACGCAGCGTGTTCTGTGTTCAGCTGCTAAAATCGTATACATTAAAAATCAATGTTTATTGAAGCTGATTAAATTGTTTTAACGCTTCATTAGCGATCGAATTTGGTGCATTTTTTTATCTTCCGTTCTGCGTCTTGCCACTCTTGTCGTGGATAGTGGATGCCTGTTTCGGCGCACGCTTTTGTTATGTCTCTCATCATTTTCCTACCAGTCAGCGTTTGTACAGAGTTTTTTCTTTGTATAATTTCGTAGCGTTAACGACGCGACGCGCGCGCGCCGTTGTCTGCACGAGTCTTGATTATTAAGCGTTTAAGTGTTGAATGTACTTGATGTGTATTTACACGTGATTTGAAGTGTTAAATTCGAATTGTTATGCTCGGACAAACATATTTAAAAATACAGCGCACGCCCAGTCAGCTGTAAGTTGCAGTGCAAATGTTTATTCAAAATTTAGCTTTACATTGTTTATTAATTTCAAGAATCGAGCGCTTTGAGGTTTGAGCGACATCTTAATATTTTGTGATTGATCAATCGATTAATTGTTTAGTTGTTATGAGTAAAGATACACAATGCAATGGAGCAAGATTTCAGCCATTTTTCTGCGGGCTCATCAACGCCGACGGTCAGACGGTCAAACAAATATTTATAATATATATAGTATTACTGAAATTAAAGCACACATAACACACACCTTGATCGGACAACGTTGTGGTCGCATGGTCTGCTTACCTTTGACGATATTAGCGTCAAAGTTGGGGATTCCTGCAAGAAAATAAATTTCGCCTGTTTAAGATGTCAATGAAACAAAAGTGCAAGTTTGGCTATGCTATCCATCTACATCTAAACACAAGCGGTGTTAATTACAATCCAAACTAAGTGTAATAGTTTTGGATGCAGTTCGTCCAACCAGTTCAACACATGTCGGCCATTGCTGCGTGCAATTTGATGCAAGTTGCTATTATTTCAGCAGCTAATTGGCGTTTGCGCCCAAAACGTCAACCCGATAGCAGTTGGTAGTTGGTGTTTACGCATTAGACCCGCGCCAGGGTCGGTTAATTTATTTAGAAAAAAGCGAGCCCAAAATGAAGCCCTATTAGTCGTTCCCTCGAACTGACCTTGACAACATGTTCGGATGTGCTCACGTATGGATGCGCCGATGGTCCATGCCCAGCCAGAAAACGACCACGCCGACCATTTCTGGCGCGGGGCCGAAGAGCGGCAAAAAGCCGATGCGGACCATCGGGCAATATGTTAGTGAGTCGATGGGCCAGGGCCAAATGTTGTGGTTGTGCCAAAACAAAATTGTAATCTTCCAAAGCCAAAATGCAAAGTCTGGACAAAGCCCAAGCCAGAAAGGCAAAGCATAGCGAGCGCATGTATTGCATGAGCGATGCAAATTGTTTCTGGATCGTAAATATTCTTTGCTTCATTGTTTTTTATTCGCAATTCCATGAACATCTCAACCGGATGAAGTTAAAAGCAAAACAGGCCTGATGCTCTTTCATATTGCATTTTTAGCATCAGCGACCTGATGAAAAGGGAACCAAGAAACCAACTATTACTTAAGTCCTATCTTCTAGAGCAGATGTTTAATTTTCAACTAACGCGCACGTTTAGCTCATGTTAGAACCACCGCTTGCACCCATTGCGTTGATGTAAGTTGCACGTGTTCCATTTTGGCCATTTTGCCCATATCCACACACTAATTGCAAATTGTAATTCTCTTCTTAGAAATGCCATCACACGCCGCGCCGGTGTTATCAAACATATGATGTTACACTGCACATCCTTACTGTAGAAGAATTTTTGTATTTTTATTTGCGCCTGCGCCAGGTCTTTAATGCAACATTAGTAACGAACACGTATGTTAGCGCGCCATATATGCAACGCAAAGTAATATAGCTTAAGGTCGACTCCTCGACTCAACTAATGTCCGTAATTTACAAGTAAAAATTGCGGTCCTTTGTTTAGAAATGACCTGCTTTTGTGCGCAAGCATCAAGCTCAGAAAGCATTTACCAAATGCTCACCGCTAATAGCCAATGGTTTTGAAGTCGTTCAGTCTTCACCTCTTCACGTCCCGTCCGAGGTCTCTCAGAGGGGCTTGGAAGATCGACAAATATGGCCGGATGATGCGCATTGCCTAGGGTGGTGACGATTAGTGGAAAGTCAAACGCTTGTTATTAAACATCATTCTCGTTTCAAAAATACTTTCAATAATACAATTAGTTTTTAACTCATTAAAATAAAACGTTTTTCTACGACCACTTGTAAACTACCAGTTTATACTCTGTCACAGAAAGTGTAAATTTAAATTCCAGTGACCTTCCACAAAAATATATACAGTTAATGAGAAGAAGAAATATTTTTTAAAGGATTTTTAGTGATTTTTAGTTTTAAAAATGTGTATTCTTCAAGTTATTAATTATTTAAGTTTTTGAGAATCCAGACTAATTTCTATGAGAAAAATTCAGACTTCGGAAAAATATTTCTGTAACAAAGAAAACTTGCTAATTAAAAAAACTATTTAAAAAAGGACGTGTGTCTTCCGCAACTCTGGACCTAAATAAAACCAACATTAAGTGGTCGAAAAAAAAGCAGTGTGTCTAGTGCAGAAAGTGTCTCTAAACGCTCATGCATAAAATCTTACTTTCTACACTTGCTATACAATCTAGAAACTACTATGTAGTTCTATTTGATGTTCGTTCCAGGTTAATTGTTTCATAAAATCACCTTAAGAGCAAGCACACACTGCAGATTTCAATCGGCCTACAATCCAGTTTGATCGCTCAAAATGTATGGGATCTTATGGAAGGAAGTGCGAAATGGGTTGGGTGTGCGCACTCCCGTAAGATCCGATACATT
>JARJDQ010013360.1:0-12838 GCA_030264215.1 Geostiba sp. GC000077 | reverse complement strand
GCGAGAAGTGGAATTCTATGCAAAATCCTTCTGAAGGTCAAGGTTGCATAATTTGTAAAATCACGAAATCCTCAGACTTACTCAAAAATACTACTCTTTGAAAATTAAAAAAATTACAAGTGCTCATCAGTAGCTCCCCTTGATATCAACCCCAGTTGAACCCCATCCCCTGTCTACCTTCCTTTGAATCCCTTTGATCAGTCCACAACTCCACAGAAGATAGAAAAAACGTGGATGATTAAACTGACCGCTCGGATATAAAACGTCATGTGCTCATGTCCAGGAATGAAAATTGAAAATTACGTAAAACCGGTTTTTCATAAAAACACCCTTTCTGTGTTCCTTTCCGTTCCTCTGGTTCCTTCCGTTCCATTCACCCTTCTTTAGTGTGGCAGCGCAAAAATTCACTTGACCATCGCATGAATGTGTGCCTTTTTCTTTGGGGTGACGGGTGACCATCACTGATGGTGATGGGGTGACCATATCTTATCTAGGCCCCTCTGGACAAGACGTCCACGGCGCGTCTCTCAGCCCAATGGCCAGTTCCCACGAGAGAGGGTATAGCCACGTCGTGGATGACCCGCGACCCGCGACCCGCGGACGCAACCCTTAACGGACTGGACGAAACTGGACATACTCGTTTTGACCCCAATGGGTTGGCCGTTTTCGCGATCAAAGCCGCACACACGGATGACACATGTGTCACGGCGTAATTTCTGCTCGCACTGTCCGTGAGAATTATTTATTCCATTCGGCGGCGCACTTGGCGGGCGCACAAAGTACCGTGGAAACTTCAGCGATATTTCATCGGAACATCCAAGCAACAAAAAAAATTTAACCGTTTTTACTGTCCAAATCCAAACGATTACCAACTTGCAAGTGAAGATATTTTTTTAATAACTTCAATTTCTACTCTACTGCAAAGTCTAGTTCCATTCGCACATCATTATGTATTACAATGTCGTGATTGTGAGTTCGTGAGTGAGGATGATTCCGGTAATTCCAGGAAAGTCAAGATTCCCCAACCAACATTGTCCATTAAAAGCAACCGCGTCAGTTCACGACTGTCTTCAACGCTTCAAGTTTTCAGTGTAGTGGAATTACTTGTTTCGCAAGCAAGTAGCAAGTGTCGAAAAGTTTTGGTCTCTGACGCTTTGACTTTGACGTTTTAAGTGTTGATCTCTTTGCCGCCAGTGGCACTTTGCACTTTGCTCTTGTTCTGTATAGATGTATAGTACTACACACACTTCCGAGCATATAACAGCTATCATAACTGGAATTCTGGAACTGCTTACAATCTGCATGTAAATGTACACTCACATTTTTTCGAGTGTCTCATTCTCATAGGCCTAACATGTCTAAGCCTTTATGTCTTTATGTCTTTTATTATTACAATCTAACACATGACGATGGTGATAACCATTTTATTGTTGATCTTCTTGACATTGTCCATTCTTGTTGTGTGAATCGTGAATATACATAGATGCTATAAGATTGTCCTGGGCTATGTTTCTAAGAATGTTTGCACGATTCTTTTTCCCTGTACATATTGTGCAAAGGCTCAAAGTGTGGTTGTTTAACAAGAGGTTATTTATGAAGGTATACTAATTTAAGATTTTTAAAAAAGTAGGTACATTTAAAAATGAGCATTTTTTTTTTGTATTTATTGCATTGAACCCTAATTAAAATGAACATCTTGATAAAAAGGTTGTGTGCCTTGAGTTTCAAATTAATTTCCAATCAAATAATCACCAAATTATAAGTGCTTTCTACGGCAAGATTAATTAACTCGAAGACTGTCACACTGTCATTTCACATTTTCAATTTTGATGCGGGAACTTTAATCGATCGCCTAATTAAAGTTGAAACGTCGAAACTTAAAATGCCTCGAATCTGAGCAAATATTTTCTCTTTTCAAACGTTTAAAATTCCGGTATTTATAGCCATTAAAACTTGAAACACAATAATTTGACGTTGACCTGTGGATGTTGAAATTATTACAATTATTTTAATTTTGGTAATTTTAAGAATTCGCCAGCTTCCTGTAAAGTTTAAAATGCTTTGCTCGATGACTGGTCGATGGAAAATTTTCCCCTAAATGCCCTCTTCCATACCATTCCATTCCATCCTGTAGAATACATGGTCATCTTACATCGGCGAGATTTTTTCATCATCGTTGCTTGGTCTTTCCTTCTTCTTCTTCTGCTGCTTCGTGTTTCTCCTTTTTTACAGTTTTTTTGTACGGTGTGTTGCGTTTGCGTTTCGTTTCGTTCATTTTCCTTTTTTATTTTCTTTGGATGGCGTGCATGCAACCGCTCGCTTCTACATCTTCTTATTTTACATCAGCATCAGAGACTCTCTCAAAACTGGTTTTGCCATATGGACCCATGGGTCTGCCAGCGTAGAGAGGAGCTTTGGAGGTTGGAGCTTGGAGCTTGATGATGGTGCTGGAGCAAAATGCAGGATGTTGGATGTTGGCTGTTGGAAGACGATGGAGGATGGAACCATGGAACATCACGAGATGCGCAGTGTCTGAGCGTCATGTTATTTTTTTCTCATCGCCCCTTTCATCTTTCCAACGAAATTCAACGTCATATCGAAATCCGAGGATCCGATGCGAGAGAAGAACATCCTCCGTTGAGGTGGAAAAAAGACGGTTAAATCGAAGCGAATAAATTGAATACTGATAAAATTAAACATTTTATACTTAGTAGCCAAAATGTTAGTTTTATTGCATAATTTGTAATATTCACACTTATTTAAAACATGTTTTTGGTTATTTCCTCAACTTGCAGTTGCGTTACCGCATTCACACTTCCGGTGTCATCCTTTGACACTTGGCACATGTTGCAATCCCGTTTTAACTGGTTCCTCCACATTTTTTGTACCGCTGTGTATTACCACCTAATTTCCGCAAACAACAACCGCACGTTTTGTTCTTTAACTGGTTTTTAACATCAAGACTTAATAATGCCCCAAAGCAGTTCTTTTTCACATCAGGTTCTCTATATCAATCCTTAATTCCTGGTTTCTGTCGGTTCCTCGCCAAAGCATTGTAAACTCCTCAAAACGCATAAACCTGATCTGAAGAATTCATGTCTTCAAGATTCGCTCTACTCCACTACTCTCTTCTCAATGAATTTGATTCATACTCGCAACGGATGAGCTAGATGATATAATACACTTCGCATAATGCACTGCACGAGGGAACAAGAAGGAGATGATTCCAAGGGTGTACAAATTAAAATAAAATCCGGTTTTGACTATAGGTAGTAGTATGTTAGAGGAACAATCAAAGTGAACTAGACACTAGAGATATAAAGGACAAGAAATAGTCACATGTTTTTTTGTGCTGTGTGGACTCAAAAATTCGCGGAGCAAAAAAAACGTTTTCTACGTCGCAACAATGGTGATAATAAGATCCAAGATCTAACATTCTAAGGGTTTTGATTCACCTCGGAAGAATTATAACATATTGTTCGTAAAAGCGGTAAAAGTGACATTTTCAACTTATAATAACTTTTGAAGATTTTGTTGAATTGAAAGATTAAAATATTTAAAAAAGCAATCAAGTTATAATAAACATAGAACGATAGAACATATGTTAATTCATGTTGCGCTCAATTATGTTAATTGTTGGATTGGTGCGCCACGCCATTATAATCATCGCAAATTGGCGAATCGGTGATCAAGCCATCGACGATCGTGACGCCCATTTTATAACAAACACACCTTAATCATACTGAATTGACAATCGAAGCCATTAGCAACTAATAGTGTAAATTCGATTAATTGTATTAAAAAAAATGAAATTTCAATTATAGACGAATGAAAGCAGCAGTTTAAGAAAGAATTAGTCGTGTTACTTGTTACTTGTTAGTGATGTAGTTGTTGTCCTGCATCCACATGGCGGTTCGACCAGTTTGGCGGCCATTCACAATATTCACCGTATATCGCCGTATATCGTATACAACAACAGTACAACAGTAAACCTCTACAATCCACTATACACTACACTAGACTATACTACAACCTACAACCTCAACATGTAAGTAGGTTTACTCAAAATAAGTATCTGTATAAGCAAAGTTTCAAACACATGCCAAAATTGGATGTAAATAATTTTTAATTTTTTAGTTTCATGATTGTAATAATAATAGTAAATAAAGCTGTTTGCAAAGTGCAAAGTAATTTGTTATTTGTACTTTGATGGGGTTTTTCCCGATTGAAGCCGGATAATAAAGTTCCGTTGGATAAAGATGGCGTTGGTGTGTTGGGTATGGAGAAAAACTGATTGCCCGTTGTGCGTGCAAGTTTGCCCATGTGAATGTAGACATGAGTTCTTTACGACGGCTTATTTATTAGCAAATGGCCGGTTCAAAAATTATGCGTCGATGTCGTCGTCATTCATCGCTCGAAGGCAAAAATTAAAAAAAAAACTGCCAACGCACACAGATACCTATCTTGCATCTTTCCAAAGCATCTTTCTATCGAATACTGAATGTCAAAAACACAACCTCAAATTTAATATATACAACGATATAAAACCAAGTTTACATTATTAGATTGAATACTGCAGAAATGTTATTATTTCATTTGTCTTGTGTTAACGTTCAAGTAATCTACTTCTACTGTACTGTATAATACTATTGTTTGAAAGGGAGCTTTTATTAACTTCTGCACACACTGTATGTAGGTCTACTTGTATGCATCGCATATGTGTGGTTAGGTTGTTGTTTGTTTGTTATTTATGCACGAATCTAATCCACGATACGAATGACACGACACTGGCTGGTAACGGCGCGGTGTGCGCAGAGAAAGGACTTCTTGAGCTTTTTGCCTTTGCGCAGCTTAAGATAGTGGATGGTGGATGGATCAGCGCACAGCAAACACGCAAATGATGGAAACCTCCCGCCTCAATACCCAATGTACGTTAGATCGTGTTGTATGAAATTGCTTATGCTAATAATTTTATCGCTGCTTTATCACATTTATCGCTTTATCTCTCTATCACACATGTTGCAGCTCAAGACAAAATTATAATTTATTTGAGAAATATTCCTTGACTTCCAACCCAAGTATCAAAGTGCCAAGTCTTCGACTTCGGGAATTTAAAAGATTTCCTCTTTTTTTGCTTTTGCTCTTCAGTCTCTTAACTCTTTAAGGCCTTGAAGGCAGTCTTTTATTCCGTTTTAATTTGTTGGAAAACGCCGGTAAACATGCAATCCCTGGTAGCAATAAGATTCATGTGGCTCATAGGTTAACTTCTTCAGGAAGGTAATTACCAGCAGAAAGTTTATAAAACAAAAGCTGAAGAGAAACGGAATAAAATCAATAAAAGTTCGTTATGGTCATATTCAGGTATCACGCAACTATATACACATCAGGAGCGAGTAACATCTAACCTCAATATTTTCAACTTGACTGCACCGAAGATTAATTTAACCTACTCTGGCCGCTAACAGTTTTATTGTAGCGCGTAAACAGCCGCACATTGATGGTTTAATAAAAGCAAACAGTAGTCGCGTTTTCAAGATTCGACTAAAACTAACACGCTAACTGCTCGTTCTCGACTTCTTCTTAACTCGATTCATTGCATTCATTGCATTGCTTCATCGCTTACCGCATCCTTCTCAGCTAGTTCGATTCCTCCATTCGTTGCCTTTGCCTTCCGAGTCTTCGGACTTTCGGACGTGCTTCTTCTCTTTGCCCGTCTTCTACCCAGGTAAACTTAGCTTCCTCCTGAGCTTGAGCTTCTTCACTTCGGCCTTCTTCGTGCACGGTGTGCGCAGTGGGCCCTAGCATCGCAATAAATAATCCGAGCATAAATACTCACTCGTGCACGTTGCGATTGTCGATGGTGGACGGCGTCCTCACAAGGTATATCTACCTATAAAATAGAATGCGTAATTACCAGTGCACACCGGCCTCATGATTTATTCATCCTGCGTTTTCCTAATTTCGCCTGATACATCATCAGTTTTCCATCCATCCAGCGAACCATCAATCCATCCACTTAAAACATTACAGCCGTCTTGAGCTATCAATTTTTTTTGCTTTAAATATAGCTCACATTAAAATTGTCAAATAAATCTTAAAAAATTACCAGTAAATAAATTCGCGTATTTATTTGAATTTGTGTAAAATTTTGTTTGGAATGTCGACACGTGCGTAGAATGCGTGTTGAATCAGCTCATAAATCACCTTGTTTGTGTGGGAACACACGAAAACGGTGCAAGAAATACATTGAAATTGTACAATCGTCTAATAAACACTCCAAAACCTCCAATAGTAAGGCGGTTGTCTAATCTCAAAACTTTTACTCGATACTATTGCTCATGTTAAATGGAAAGATCAAAAATATCGGACCGGTATTTTTTATTTTTCAATTCGGACCAGAAGAACGCGAGATATTTATCTTCAAAGTGCGGATCAACTGACGTCACTTTTGAGGCTATGTTGTGTCAGTCCGCACGTTAGCCTCACACCTACTATACACCAACCGAGTCACTCACAAAAGTGACATCGGTTGATCTGCACTTTGAAAGTGCAATATCTTACGTTCTATTAGACCGATTTGAAAACTAATTTCACCATTCATCATTTTTAAAAATTACCTTTCCTCCGTTATTAATGAATATGGAAAGTGCCACTGAGTTGATCATCCCAATTATTTGTGTTTTTCTGTGACAGCTTGTAAAATTATTCTATCCTGTACCCTCCAATACAAAGTTATTGTATCATTTTAAGGTGGTGGTCGGAGAAAAAGTAGTGTGCACAGCTTATATAAACTTTCTACACTAGTTATACAAACTAGCAAAATACATTATGCGAAAACGTCGTCGTATTCTAGGCGGTAAATAAGTTGCCTTTAAAGAAATAAAACGACACTTATGGGCCTTTTATATGACTAGACAACCACCTTAAGAATGCATTTTTTTAGTTCCATTTTCTCGTTAGTTTTGTCTCGAGTCCCAATCGAGACAAACATTGTTTGTCGTTATAAAAAGCGTAAAAAAACATAGAGAAGCATGGATGCTATAAAAGTTAGAGTTATACTCCGTCTAACGTAACCTGGCTGATTCTGTGTATAATTCTGTCATTGTTTTGAACATTGTCAAGATACTAAATTGCCATGACAGAACAGAGACAGAATCGGACAGCTTACGTTGAACGCCGTATACTAAAGTTATGGAAGCCGCATCAATAAAACGCGATATTTATAGCTTCACACATCCTTACCAGCTTACCACACTCACACGTAGACAATCTTTCATCAAAGCTGATTACGACTGATCATTATAGAACATGAAAATTGGGCAACGCATCACTCTAAGTTCTACACTTATTCAAATTATTAAATTTAAAAATTTCAAGGACTAGTGTTTTTTGCATGTGCGATGGTAACGTGTGCAACATCTTCCACCATTTTGAAAGCAGTTGAGAGGAGTGTGTGCGCGTCTCGCATCATCGAATAATTTTCGATAATTATCTCATTAATTTTCGTGGCGCACATTAGCGCCGCGAGCATATGTGAATTCGGTTAATTAATTACCGCATTAAGACTAGCCGTAAACGCCGACCGCGACCGCCCCGACCTTGACAGACGACGGCGGCGGCAGCGACGCTTCGGAACGGAACGAAATCGGGAATATCGGCTTCGTTCGCTCCTTGGGTGATTAGTGATGATGTTCGCCGCTCGATGCTCGAGCTGAAACTAAAGTTCAGGGTCAGATAAATAATCCAACCATTTGAATAATATATCTATATATTTAATTTTAATTCCTCTACTCTATACTCTTAATAGGTTTCTGGAAACTACCAAAATTCCACCAAATACCATTTATTTTTGACCACACCGTCCACACCGTTCTATATAAATGTATGATTATAAGCTTTTTGTATTTTTTCAATTTGCTTCTCTTTTATGTGTTTTGTTGGGCTGCGTGATCAGTTATAATGGAGAACGCCCTGTACGTATAGTATAGGATGATGCGCAGTCGCGCAGGATGGCAGGCAATCTCTGGAGGGTGAATTAAGAGCTTTTTGCGCGCTCACGGGATTTAAAATATGTGCGCGTTTAGCGGAAACGGGCCCGCAATTAAAAAGCACGCCGATGGGTCCTTCCAGCAGCGACGCACAGCATCCACATCGAGCGTGCGCGCGCACCGCATACAAATGGACCGTAATGAGGCGGAGAGGACCTCAAGACTCAAGATAGACGCACAGGCACAGCCGACTGCAGCGATCCTCGCCAACACGCCGTGCATCAGCTGAAGGACCTAAAGAGTAAAAAGTAGGCGGCAACGCAGACTCTCCACTCCAAACATTACTTAAGTCAAGTGGGTCCGACGGTTCGTTCGACTGTCGGAGACTCAAACAGAGCAGCAACGAACGGCAAACGCTGATGCTGGACATGGACCGCAGAAGGCAGCTGAGAAACCCCAGGGGGAAGAAAGTATATACCTATAGAGTCAAGTCCACACTGGACGTACGTCCGAGATTACTTAAAGATTAAAAATTAATTCAGACTCGGAATTAAACTAAGCAAAAACACCCAAACTCTAAAATTATTACGAACTTAACGATAAAGCATGACATTAGATTCTAGGATTCTTCTTTAAACATGACTTAACTTGTAGGTACATTTGTTAGTAAATTCATTTCAAGAGTTGATTAAGTCACTTATTACGATTCTTATAGTGAATTTAACATTTTCGATGCTTTGTTGCCGAGATGATGATGATGGTGATGAAGTGAGCTCTAATGAGATATACCTACGCTGGGTTTAATCTGACTTAAGTCTGGAGTCACTGGAGTTAAGTTTTAAGTCAGAATCAGAAGCAATGGAAGCAAATAGAAGCAAATGGAAGCGAATGGAAGCAGTAATGAACGAGCAATGAGCAATGAATGAACGTGAAATTACAGACTAGTTCTGCGTCTGGCTGGCCTGTGCTCTTGTGGTGCTTGTGAGGTTCGCCCAGACTCCGCAGACTCTTGATGAAGAAGAAGAAGATGAAGAAGAAGGCATCCGGCCGTCGTTGCACGCAGCGCACAGCTTCCAGCCCGCGGGCATTGCGATGTCTGGCCGCGTTTACTTTTACTTCTTATTGTAGTCTGTAGACTCTATCTTCCGTCCCACTCGGCTATCTGTACATCTTTGGGGCTTAAACTTAAAACTATGGACAAACACACATGCACAGGTGATTCAGCAAAGAGATGCAGGCTCTGTGCTTGGGCTGTGTTAGTTTAACAGACTCCTGACTCCCCTTTCCTCTTCGCTGATGCTGCGCGGCTGCTGATGGTGTTGGTGCTGGTGCTACCTGAGCGTTACCTGCAGCGGCCATAACTCTCGCCCCATCTCTATCTGTTTCTTCAGCAGCTAGCAACACCCACGTCGGCGCGGACAAAGACGGCAACAACGGCGCTGGCAACGAACGTGAGGTGTACATTGTTCCGCGGGGTCGCAATGCAAGCTGCGACGGACGGCCGGTGCGACGTCGGCCCTCACCGTCGCATAGTGGGGCCTATGAAGGCGGTCTCGCTCGTCGATCGCGTCGGGTGCGAGCCGAACCGAACGCCCGCCGATCGGCGCGTACCTGCGTGCGGCGATCGGCGCGCCGGCAGTCGGCAGAGCGTGTTAGTCGAGAAACACCTGTGGAACCTGTGGACTGGCATGTGAGATACGTTTTGTAGTGCTTCTTTGCGTCGGCGAGCAACAAACAAACGCGCAGCGTAACCGCTCACTGAATTCGCCACTGCGAAGAATCGGATACTGCCCGGATATCAGCCGGCGCCAGCAGGGATGGAGTCGCAGCCGCCTCCGCGCTTCCGCAAAGACAGGCGATGAGATGAGCGCCGGCAACGGACGATTCAAGGGTGAGTTAGCCTCAACACTTGACTTAAGTCACTCGCAACGACGCACCACTCGTTTAAGTTAGGTCGCACTGAAGTCACATGCACGTTTTGCTTTGAAGGTGTTGTTATTGTTGTGATGTGAACGCATGGGTAGAGTTGAAATTGTTATTGTTTAATCACCATGACGACCAAACGAAATTGGATCGGCCGGGTTCGCGGACGCTGAGCGACATGCTCGCAAACGCGCAAACGCACAATAGTACCTGTTATGCGCAGTGCACAACGGCACCCGGTGGCACCTCGCCGGGGCCTAGACCGGCAACCCGTCTCGACCTGTTCGGTCGGGTACCCGGCTGGGCTTGAATGGCGGCTGCCGTGCGGTGACAAAACGGTGACGGTACGCCCCAACCTGTTCTACCTGTATACAAACACAGGTTGATACGTCACAAGGCGCCATGAGATAACTCTCTAATCGTACCAATAACAAAACACCAATATGTGTAAGATTGTAAGCAATCATTCTAAACAACAAATACTGATCCATTGTGGGACCCAACAATTTTTCGTGTTTTCTTGGGTGCATACTATAGTTAACTATGCTCCTCATTACTGGGTTTAATGGGAATTCAATGGGACCATTTTTTGAACCATCCCTGTACGATTAAACTTCTGTTGGACTCTGGAATTGTAACGTTACTTCATGATTTTGATCCAGTTTCTTTCTCTCTTTTCCTTAGGTTTTTGCCATAGTTTAGATCTCGACGCCAAAGTCCACATCAGCCATCGTAGTTAGTGCCATACACCCTCAATTCATACAACGTAAACGAAGTGCAATAAAAGTCAAACGAAACGAACCCAAACTCTCTGTGCAACAAAGTGAACTCTGTGATAGACACCTCAAACGTAACGCCATATTAACCAACGTAAAGTCACCTCAGCATGCAGACCGCGCACGCAATCTCTTCACCCTCGGGCATGATGGACGTGGGCATGATGTCGCCGCCGCCACCGCAAGCGTCGCAGGCATCGCCGCAGGGCGCCAATCATTCGCCGCTGCGATCGGACGCGCCGAGCTCGCCGACGATGCTTGCCACCATGACGCCCGTCAACGTCATGGAGCTGAAGAAGGAGATGGACCGCAAGCACAGCCTGCACGAACACCACCAGCACCACAGCCCTCCGCCGATGTACACTCAGGTCAAGACGGAAGTCATGTACGAGAAGGAGGAGGATCTGTATGTGAGCGACAAGCACGATGCCCCAATTGATTTGATCTATGAGGATGGCAACAAGACTGTTATCTATACCACCGCTCCGGACCAAAAGGGCGTTGAGATCTATTCGGCTGACAGTTCACGGGAGATCACCATCAATAGCATCAGCGCGCACCAGATGCCCGGGCATCATTCGCATCTTGTTCACGATGTGCTTGTGGACGCAAATGGGGACAGTGTACTGCACGGGCATGACCCTCTCAATCATCAAAATGGGACTGTCAGCGTTGTACTGCAGGGAGGCGGGCAGGGATTATTGCAGTATCCTCAGAACCAAGTGCCTGGAACCACCGTCTTGGTATTGTCGGAACTGGTTGAGGATATGAATGGATCCGTCGTTGGCATAAGGTAAGACCAATTTTAAAAATTTAAAATGATGACTTTTGATATGTTGGTAGCAATATAGCTGATGTCCGTATTACACCAAAGCACTCTTCAAGATGGCTTTAAGGAGGTTTTGTCGGTTTTAAGGAAAAGTTCCCTTTTTAGTTGATCGTAGTGTTTTTGTCAAATGAAAGTCAGTACCTACGCATGTCTACAAATATTTCAAGGCTATTCCTGCGGTCAGTTGTCCACGGCGACACTCTAACCGCGCCGCTAATTATCATCATTACGATAATATTCGTCGCAGGTCTGCTGGTAGGTCGATGAGTCTTCGCGAGGGAGTCATTAGGCAAATATTTGTCATTCGAAAAAAACCGAAAACATCACGTACTTCTCGTCTCGGCAATAACAATAAGTGTAATTTCGGGAATACCATAACAGCGCCGGTTGCCAGGTTCAAAGTTAAAAGTACATACATTTTTTTGGGAGTTGGGTCGCGGAGAGTGTGCACAGGCTCCCGAACGAAACTCGATATTGCGTGATGTCGAATTTTAAGACGCCATAAAATGGCGACTTGAGCCGTATACCCGAGAGAGTCCAAGATCCAAAGCCTGGCGTCCAAGCGCGCTTAAGTCACGATGCCACGAAACGCATGCGCACAGGTCTGGCGTCGTCGGCGATGCTGTGGCCGAGTCCGAGACGAAGGGAGCAGCGCGCAAGGCCTCGCCGTCGAATGTTATTATTTCACCTTGAACCTAAACTCGAGACGAGCGCGACTCGAATCCGCGCCCGCATCGCGCCGCCGCGCAGCATCCAACTCTGACCACGGTCAGCTCGGCTGTACAACCTCCCCACTAGAAACGGTGCAAAACGCAACCTTTCAAAATTGTCGAATTCTAAAACGTCTAAAAATTGCCTATTTCACTTTCAACTGCAGCAGTTTGCTGCGACTGCTATTGGGCAACGTTTAGTTTGTGCGTCGTGTCAAATTGAATAATTGCCCGAAGTGCAATTATCACCACGGCAAGCACAGAAGTTGGAGAAGTTGGGTGTTGCGAGTTGGTAGCCGGCACGCAAATGCCAATTCCGCAATGCTCAGCGGCTGGCGAAGTGAAAATTACATTAATATGTATACAAAACGGCGACAATTTGCGCGACGCACGAATATTATCTTGGCGTTGCGCACAATGACAAGTAAAAGTCATTTTCCAATCGGTCGGTTCGGCGTGACACCAAATAGGCATTTAAGACAGAACATGCAACTCGGTAATTTTGCAATCATTGTTTATCTTGTCTCTGCCTTTGCGTTACAATGCAAAATTAGCATAAAGAAGTATTACCCGGAATAGGTTTGAGGTTCACTAAACTTTGAGCTTTTGGAG
>JARJDQ010013359.1:0-10484 GCA_030264215.1 Geostiba sp. GC000077 | reverse complement strand
CTAGACTTTTATGTATGTAAAACTGATACTATCAACGAACTAAAAAATTGAAACCCCGTCTTTATGGGATTATTAGATCCACCTAAAAACCTATTATTTTTCCTGTACTAATTTTTGCAGCAGTTTCATAAATCGGCTTGCATTGCTTTTTCTTCCAACCTAGAATATCATTTCGTGGTATGTGCATTGGAAGAAGAGGACGAGAAATAAATGTTCCGTGGTATGCTCCATGCTCGTAACAAGCTGTCAGCGTCCGCAGACCGAAGAAGAAGAAAAAAAAATAAAGAAATACCAAATACGTGTGTTAGCTGTTTATAGTTGTGCACAATGCGTGGAATTTTACTTTCCGTCGGCGGGCAAGATGGATAATTTGAAAAATGCGCGGAATGGAAGCGCAAACTATATTTTCCATGCCATTTAATGGCCCAACCCAACCCGCAACCTGCTCTGGGATTTTGCGGCGTTTCCGTTGCGTCACTCGGTCAACCTGCTAGAAAACAGCAATTTTCACATAATACAATTTCGCTCTTTCAACAATTGATGAGACACGGCAATGAAACACGCAACTATGCAGCATAAACTCTAGTTAGCGTACTTTTAGATTTTATTTCGTATGTAGCAATAGCAAGCATTTTCAGACCTCTGCAAGTATACATTAGGGGGTCATGTATTGATTTTATTAAATGGTTTCTTTATTGGTGTCAATTAGTTTTTGTTGGGACAACATTGATTCACTTCAGCTACAAGCTATATTTGATTAATATCAATAGATGAATTAATCGCAGACAACATAAAATACCACCCGTCGCGTTGGCAATTGGGCTTAGCTGGTTGCGTCGAAATTTAATTTATTTCGCCCCTCGCCCACTTACCGTTTATTCACTTTATTCGCATGACGTGCGTCTACTCAGTCGCGACGGCGGCGGCGGCGCCTAATTAAAAGTTTTTCATCCGCTGCCCGGCCGCCACGTACCGTGGTGTTAATTAATTTTAGTTTTCAGCGCCAAGCATAAACTTTATTTCATCTCTCAGCCGCGCGCCGCGCGAATGCTATTTTTTCAGGCAATCATCTCGTCGTCGAAAATAAATATCGTATCGGTTGCGGCTTGCATGCAAATTAAATTTCGCCCTGGTTTTGCGAGGCGACACGACCTTGAATGTCAGGAGTCAATAGGGGCGTGATGCAAGGTGGACGCTGGTGGTCGCCAGGGCCCCTAATCTAGATCAGCTTCGGTCACGCGAACGCTTTTTTCCCCACTGCTTGCATTTGGCAATTTATGCGCTGAATAATTTAGATTTGATTAATACAAGTCGGAGTGTTGGCTCGTGCAGAGGGCGCGCATGCTGGTACGTCATAATTTTATGTTATGAAGACCGAACGCTTGCGAGGACGGGTGAAGGCGTAATACAGCAAGACGCTCTCATTGAAAACATGTAAAACGAATAAGCCTCCGGGGTAATTCTTTGATTTCTCGGTGGCGCGCGGTGGAGTCGGGTTCGGCGGAGAAAATCGATGAAGGGTCGTGGCGCGAGTCGATAAAATGCAAATCCAACGCAAATAAGATAAATATGGAAACTAATTCCAATCGGAGTCAAAAATCAAATTCAAATAAGGAGCCTCATCATCCCTTTTGCTAGCGACTTCTTCGCTATCTTCATCTAAAAGATTTTCAGCATTTCAATGGTTCGCTTCTGCAAATAATTCCTAATACTCTTTTTGGGATAGGAAATGAAAACGAACTACAACAAAGTTTAAGAGAATTTAAATTGAATTTTCATTTTGCAATTTTTAGTAGAAAAATACAAAGCTTTGCATATTGTGTTGTTGTCCTTCATGCAAATATTCGCTCATACCATGTCAAGATAATTATTTATCAGTTTATCACCAACGCCATATTTGTAAACACGTTGTGACACGATCATAATAGGAAGACCAACACGATCAAAGTTAATTTCAATTTAATTTCATTCCTTCATCCTTGCAACTTGTTTCGGGCCAACCTTCATATGTTAAAGTGGCGATGGAGATGCTCGTGGAGATCAAGATGGCGCCATCGAAGCGACTTCTCTGCTCTCCCGCTGTCATTGGAAAGTGACAGAGAAATAATTCTGTTCTTCACGGCCGCCTCGCGTACGAGAGACGCTGGAGGGTAGAAAAGGAAAATGGGCAAAAGCGAAGCGAAGAAACGAGGCGATTGAATGGACGCCTTCGAACGCCCGCAGAGCTGGCGGAGGCGCCCGGCAAATGGCTCGCATTTAACTCGGTCTATGTCCTAGACGGGAAGGCAGCAAAAATAGGGAAAACACGGTCGCCCGCAAAGATAAATGACTTACATAAGGAGGTATAGATTTATGGCTTCTCATAGTCAGCGACGCCGTGAAGTCGTAGGCCATGTGCCAGCATCGACAACAAACCGATAAAGTAGAACACGAAGTCACACAAAGTGTATAGAGCATTCTAATTGAGGTTAGACTAGTGGAGGGTGACTTCAGAATTAGGAAGAAATGGAGAGATCTTCATCATACAAATGGAATAGAAAAAATATGAGAAACAAACAAAGTGATCATTAGATCCAGGACATGTTGTGGTGGAAGGTCGGATGGTTATGACCCTGTATACCTCAATGGTAGCAACTAGGAAAATATGTATAATGTTGATGTACTACTCAAAGAGACAAGATGTCATTCCAAAACACTATAACCATTTATTTTTACGCCAAATTGCTGTAATTGGATTAGTGCGCTAACCAAACTCAAGATACTGAAATAAAACAAGCTTGTAAAGCGAGTTGGTTACGAGATACCAGATTTGGCATCATGGCAACATTTTCACACCAATTTCGCATTGCAAACATGCTCGAGCATAATTGAGTCGACACAATACGACGGGTTACCGCATTTCCGAGCCAAGGGATGATTAAAAGCTCTTTGGATTGGCAATGGTCGTTGGGGCTGGGGCTGGGAAGCAGGTTGGCAAGTCGGGCGGTTTGCCGATAGGCCAGCTGGATTTCACCGGGTTCATCGAAATGTAAACCAGGACCAACATTCCCCCAAAACGGATATAGTAGCGCGCACAACTTCAATGGAGAAAGGAGACTATAGTCACCTACTGAATATTCAGAGTTAATACATTGATTATATCCTCACGAACAAGAATTACCTTCAAATTTCATTCTCCACACGGTAAAGTCAAGATCTCCTTGATTAATGTCCTCAAGCATATGTCTACATCAATTTTGTGATCCAAGTAAATGAAACAAGTCCGAAAACGAAGGCGAATTCACGCACGCGGAGCAGAAAGAGCGAAATTCAAAAAACAGATTCGGTGATTGCTCCGAAACCACTGGGGCGATTTGAATTTTATCTTCGGCTTCTTGTTGCTAAAAATAATCCGCCTTATAAACTGTTTTTGTGCGACCGCCAGAGGGTGCTGTTCAGTCCCGCCATTTTTCCCGTTTTCTCCCGAATAACGTCCCCAAGGGAAATGCAGATGATGTCAAAACCCGTCAAAAAGTATACTCGATCATCGCTGAAATTTTCTACTACATAGCTTTTCGCGTTTCCGAAATGTACCAATTTCAAACATTGTAAACTATACTTTTCGCCCAGTATACGGAAACGCGATAAGCAATAGGGTTGAATATTTCAACAATGATAGAGCATACTTTTTGACGAGTTTTGCCGTCATTCGCATTTCCCTCGGGAACATCATTAGGGAGAAAACGGAAATAAACTGGCGGGGATGAACAGCGCCCTCTGGTGGCCGCGCAAAAACAGTATACGAGGCGGATTACTTTTAGCAATCCGAATCTGAAGGGAAAATTCTAATCGTCCCAGTGGTTTAGGAGCAATCACCAAATCTGGTTTTAGGATTTTGCTTTTTCTGCTCCGCATTCGCTATCGGACTTGTTTCATTTGCTTGGGAACATAGGCCGGCCTGCAACAAGACTAACCTTCAAATTTCATTTTCCACACGGTAAAGTGAAGATCTCCTTGATTAATGTCCTCAAGCATATGACTACATCAATTTCGTTTCAGTAAGATTACACAGGTCACACATGTAGGTTATGCTTCAGGCGTCAGCTTTTTGAACAAGTTAATTTTTCAACGTCCCATTGCTCATGTTTCAGGCGATAGCATCAGGTTCGCCTCACTACAGCTGAGCGCCAACTATGGACCGCCACTGCGAGGGTCAAGGTGGCGGCAGTCAAGGGCGGTTGTATAGCACACCCAGAACACGTCATTGCCCAGACATCGTGTTTGCTGGCGAGAGTGTGCAGGGTGCCGTAGTGCAAGAAACGCAAAGCTGCCAACCGAAAAAACGCAAGCGAAAATGGTTTTGCGTGGCCTGTGCTGCTAACTTTTCTTCTACACGTTACGGGCTCATTTCCGGCGGCCGTGCCCGCCAGCCAGGCGTTCCTCGTCGTTCCCCGTATTATACGATTCTTTTAGCACTCGTTGCCGCTGTTGTTTTTTTTTCTTCCTACACGCCTCAGCTAAAAACGGCCAAGTATTGTATGAAACATGCTCCATTCCCTGTGCACTGGGTAATTCCTCAGGATTATTCACGTTCGTAAAGTGTTGAAAAGGACTTAAAATCTTTTACATTTGAAAAGTATTTTTTGTGTTGAAAATTTTGCGCACAACATGATTTATGGGGGGGGGGAATTGTTTCAGGATGTTGTTGTGCAAAAAAAATTTAATTGAATTTACTAATCAACAATATAAATGTAGAGACTTCTTCCTGATTGTTTTCCTCACTTTAGCAATCGCCACGTTCTTCAATTTTGTTTTTCCTCGCTTATCAGGAAATGGCCTTCAATTCCTATAGTAGCAGTTGTCCTTTAAAAGATAGATTGATAACATCTCGACGTTTTTCGTTTTTCAGCTGCCGCTGGTTCGAACAAAACAATGCAATGCCTCGGATCGTGATCGTTACGAAAGCGCAGCGCAGCGGCTGACAAGTTAAGCGAACATAAAAAAAAGCAATTTAAAGAAAAAAGTACAGGGCGCAACAAATACACGCACCTTTCGTGGCTGGAGTGCGCTCGAACCGGAAGCGTGGAAAATGAAAGCAAAGCAAAATGAGCGCCAAAGCGATGCGTAAACACTCGAAAAAATCAGCCCCGCCAATGGGGCAGAGTATGCTAATGGTATGTTCGCAATTGTTTTCAAACGCCGCACCGTACTTATCCCATTGTTGATCGTTTTCTAAGCGTCGTCCCACGTTGCCACGTTTACGGGTTACGTTTCATCCACTTGTTTTGCTCCAGCACGGTCCACCCACGGCCCCGCCCGCAGGATAATCATTTACGAAGGTTTAAAACATCGCAAACGGGATTTTCCGCGGAGCTTAAACCATCGAACCTGCCGCCCGCCGCCGTCAGCACTTTTCGCTGATCCAGCCGATCCCCAAACTTGTCATCGACGACGAGGACGAGGAGAAATCCTTTCCAGCGTCACTGCTACCAGAAAAAGTACCTATACCATTTAATCTATCTATCTATTTAAAAGCAATAGCTGCCAGAGTGAAGATAAGATAATAAAGAAATTAAGCCCAGAAGTCTGAGGGCGACACGAACAGCCGGTGGCTGTGTACATGCGGTAAGTGCGGATGGATTAACAAGTGCCCGGATTGCGTGAGCGTGCCCGGGCGACTCGGGAGATAAACAGCAAATGAACAACCGGCTGCCGAACGCACGCCGAATCTCTTTATCCTTCAGGGACCTCGGGGAAATTTCAACTCGGGGGCGTACGCACGCACACCCTGTCTGCCACATGACGTTATTATAGCGGGTGGCGTTTTGCGGTTTTGGCGAAGGCGCCGGGAAGACGCCGAAAATGCCGGCAGGACTATGACGTCTTAACACGTGCGCTAATAAGACGACGAGCGCGTGTAAAGGCGTAATTCGTTTAAGTTGATTAACACTGAGATATTAATTACGCATACTACATGGCAAAACGCCTAATGATTTGGTAATATAAGAACCCCATTTTTTCAAAAGCCTTTGAAAAATAGCGAAACATAAAATCGACTCGGGGATGATGAATTTTAATTAACATGGTGTTTATCCCTGATCCTTGACAATCCATGAGTTGCAGCGTTTCTGGAAAAGTAATTTAAATTCTCAAATATCACCGAAAACTTTCGCACCCACTGACTTATTCTCTTTGCGTTTGAGGGTTTGAAAAACACCAGGTTGCAATTTTATAATTAGCTTAATTCCACGTATAACTAATTAAAATGTTTAATTATTTACCATTAATCTTAATGCATAACTTTATCAAACTGGTTTTGAGTTGGAACTTGGAACTGTTTACCAATTTAAAACTTATAATGATGCATTTACAGTGAGTTAAGAATAAAATAATTGGAAATTGTACTAAATTATTTTTTTATTCCTCATCTACGGTAAATATGTGACTTAATTTTTGTTTTTTACATGTAACAATTGCGGTAGTCGTAAGCGATTTTCAAGTGTAAGGGGTTGTTAAATCGAAAAAGTTTTCCAATTAATGATCACACGTTTTTTAATTACCCAAAATCTCGTCGGTTTGTCATTGCCGGCAAAGTTGCCAAGCGTACAAAAACTCCAGCGCCAAATTCAAATACAAACACACGATGAATGATTCGGAAAGCAATTAAAATGAATTGGAAGCGAAATTGTATGGTGGCGCGCAGTGAATGCACAAAATGCCATTCGTTGTCATTCAATTGCTTAATTAGTGAACATCAAAATGACGAAAATAACGCTAATTATAATTATATGTATCACTATTATATTCGCATTTTAAAACTTTTAACCGCCGCTGCCGGGCCCCGGACGCAAAAACTAAATTACTATAAATGGGTTTAAATGTAAAATAGGTGCACTTGCATTCAAATTGCATGGTGCCATGGTGAGTATGATTTGTTTGTTCTTTACTCTAGGATTCAACTGTGAATATGCGATTAAAATAAATGCATTGTAAATGCGCGTAGTTTTATGCAATTTTAACGAATATTAATATTATTTCGGGCGTAAACACTTCTAATAAAAAATGCACAATAATAATACATTTTATCGCACCCCAAGAGTGAATGCGTTATGAATTATGAATGCGTTATGACCATAAAAGTACTCGCCCTAGGTGGCGCTGAGGTCGCGCCGCACCGGCCGCACCTCAAAAACAAACAGCTGTTTACGATATGTGCAAGTGTCAAAGTCGTGTTCATCGGTCGAGAAGATTGAAGTGTTGTTACAAGAAATGCCAAATTAAATGGGGAGCGATAAAACGTTAAACAAGGTGTGTATAAATTGGCGGATAATCTACACGTGGCGCGATTCATTGATTAATTCTGAGTAGAAAATCTTAATACAAAAATGTTCCATCTCTCTTCGTTTATAGGTATAATATAATATTTTTCCGTTGTTATTGTAACTGATTTTTAAACGGTCTAAAACTCCTCATTCACATTTATTCATTAATTCGAGAATTTTTTATAGCGAGTGGTTTTTCTCCCGGGTTATTATTCATGTTCATCATGCACTTAGCTGTGGCTTAGCTGTAGCGGTATGACGCGGTGCGACGTTGCCGTTGGCTCAGCCGCCATTGCTCTTTTATATTCCACTCGATTCCACTCGATTCGACATAAAACACAACGCGAGGTACTACTACCAACGTTAATGTACGTAATTCTTCAAGCGCGTTCAGCTTTGTGCATAACCCCGACATCCCGAGTGTTGAGGGAAAAAGTGTACGTGCAGAAAGTGAGCAGAACTTTTCGAGCGCATCCTTGATTCGCCTCGGATGCCGAGTATTCATTATATACGCGCGTAACTGTGTATGTACTATTGAATCCATGCCAACCCAGCACCCAAAAAGCACAAAACACCCACCCTCGTGAATTGAATCAAGAAACAAATAAAAAACACAACCATTCAGAAATGAAAGTTGACCTTTGGAATGAATGGTAGCGAAATGAATGAGTTAATTCACTTTATTGCGGGTTAATTGACCGAGCAACATTTTTTTGGTCAATTTTTTTTCGCCATGAATTTTCTGCATTCATTGTTTTCATAAAGCCCGCTTTGTTGCATTGTTCGCTTTGTGCGGAAAGTGGCGGTATCATAAAGCAAATAAATGGCGAAGATTAAGCAAAGATCACTTTGGCAATTGACTAACTGGCTGATCATTAATTTCGAGCATGAATAGCACGGAAATTTATTATCTAAGGTACCGCTCAATAAGTCACCGAAATAGATCAAAAGGAACTCTAGTGGCGATTAATATCAATTCCGAGAAGCAAAATCAATCAAAAACGTTAAAAGTTTTTTCAAAGGGATGAGCAATTTTTGATCAGAGATTGTGTCAATTTATATTAAACGTGTTCTAATATTCTATTTTTAGAATTAACGTAATATCAAATGAATACTTGAAGAAAATGATTTATGATTGATTCAAGTCGTTTGGGACAGGCTGTAGAATAGATTGAACAAATTGAAACAAATGTCTCTGCATTGGTCTTGCTGATGGCACCGGCTGTGACCGATGTACCAGGATAAATCATTTCTATCGACATGACTTAAATTTAGTGCTATGTGAAAAGCAAACTGAAAATTTCAATCTCCTCGAATTTAAAGCATCGTTCCCTGAGTTTCCTTCCATACTAGTAGTAGCTACCAAAAAAGCATCATGGTAAATGTTTATCACTTGTTTTGCAGTTTTGCAGTTTTGCTGTTGAAAAAAGAAAACGTTTTATGGGCCTCTGACTTAAATATACCTATGAGTGACACATGATGCATAATATGCTTTAATAATGTTATGCCATAACATACAGCTGTAATAATAGAAAACTTCGTATTTGCTGGGGCGCCTGTCAGTCCGGCGAAGAGGAAACTTCCGATTTCAGCTCCACAGCTCCAGCATATCCAGAATTAACGTCGGAGAGCGCGCGCCCGGAAACTGGAAATTGGCTTTATGTTTTTGCAACGGCGCGCCGCTTTATTACGAATGCTGCCTGGTCCCGCAGGAAAGTTTTAGTTATTACTGGATTTTTGGCACTGGCCAACTCCGCAGCGCAGATGCGCGAGCATATAAAACAGCGAAAAGCACGCGTCGGTCGTTCGGCTCATTACGTTTGTTAGTTTTAAAAGGTTTTGCGGCCAATACTTTCGACCTTTCGACGCCGCCGCCGCAGCCGCCGCCAGAGTGAGCTCCGTTTTATGCGCCATTCAAATGGACAAGTGCCACGTGACAGCATGCAAAAGTTTGCTTCAAGTTGCTAGTTTTCTTTTTTCTGGTGGCGTAATAGCATTAGGATTTATCGTTGGCACAGTCCAACGGTAAATTCATAAAATTCCAAAGCAACGTGCACATTGCTTTTACGATGTTGCCGCTAGTACCGAATGACGCGCATTCCTTCACTTTTCCTTGCACTAACATCATGAAAACAGTTGGTGAAATTTTATGTCTTTCTTATAGGTTTAAGTCATAGTGCACTTGAGTCAGCTTCAAATAGACCCAGCATTCGTTGCTATGTGTATTAGGTTGCCTATCTTCCAAAGAATCTGATTGGAAAACCCAATAAGGTTGTTTCATGAATTTTGTAATCAAGTAAAACCTATGGATATTGAATTACTTGTCCATTTAATAGTGTTTAGTGCTTAAATCATCCACTGAATAAATTAATTGTAAAAGTTGGTAATAATTAATCTTTTCTCCCAAATTCAAATTTTTCGATATGGAACAAGCTCCAGCCAACTTTGAAAACATAAATTACTGGTTGAGTATGAATCATCAATGCCTCGATAATTTTAAACTTTAACATTTTTTAATTAATAAAATACGACTCGAAAAAGTCTGGGAAAATGTTTATATCCTAGTTAAATAAAGTACAATTTAAAAAAAATTAAAAGTTCTTGAGACAACCGTATTGTAATTATTTTATTTGAAAAAGTTTACGTTACTTATTTCATACAAGGTTACTAGCATTTATTACCTATAGCAAGAGAAATAAAATTTACTGCTCAAGTAAAAGTATGTTTGACCTACCTCACTTACAATCGTATTGAGGAATTCCATTGGTTTACACTCTTTTTACTGTTCCTGGGCGTATAGATCACAATGCAATATTATACCGGGTTAGATTCTGTTTTAACACATAGTCTTTCTCTTTTATATTACATGCAATGGGGCTTACTGTATGCAATCCATTATACAATCATTATAAGCATTCTTTACTACTGTGTATGAAGTTGCATATAGTAAATTTCAATTCTAACCTAGCATAATTATAGACTATACAGGGTGTGAATAAAGAAACTTTACAGAGCTTGGAGGATGATAGGGGACATCAGAACAAGAAGAAAAGTTTAATACACGATGATCCAATACTCAATGGTTCTCGAGATATACCCCTTTGAAATGTTTATTTACTCCTTCTAAGATAAGGCTATTATAATATTTTTTTACTGTAACTAACCAATTATTGCAGTAAAAAG
>JARJDQ010013318.1:0-12927 GCA_030264215.1 Geostiba sp. GC000077 | reverse complement strand
TTTGGACAACATTTTTTCAAGTAAAGGTAAAATAGGCTTACTAAACTTTCAAAACAAAAGTTGTTGATTTGTAAATGTATTGTTGGTTGCCTACAGTGACGATGCGTTGAATCCGTGTTGGAGTGCTGTGGTGCCCCGAAAGTGAAAAGCGAACATGCCATTCTCGGAATGTTCGGCTGCATGATTTCCACACTGTATATGCATTGCAGACTCCAGTGTGCCGTTCACACTTAATAAATAATTTATTAACTTATCTAATTTCAATTTCGCTGTAAACGATTTCGTAAAATAATTAATATGTACCTCAGCAGTAAAGTCATTTTTTATTACTCACGTGGTGTGGTTATTTGCCTCGGCTACACCCCGTCAAATAATCTCCACATTCGTCATAAAAAGACAACGTGACTACCTTGATACAGAAATAGCTATTAGTCTTATCTGTTAATTTTGAAAGATTAAGCAAATTATGAGAAGACTTTACTAAGATAATTTTTGGCTTAAATACTTCTTTTGAGGTGTACTATCATCCCCTAAAAGAATATGCAACAAATCGTAAATTATTAGTTAAATGTTAAAAACACAAAGAATCATTATCTCGTCAATGAGACGACTTTTACTAAGATGATTTTATTGATTCTCGACTTCTCTTCAAGAATACTATCATCCCCTAGAAGGATAAATTCATGACCGTAATCATCCTGTATAGTACATAACACCACAAAGTTCCAAAGCTCTGCAATTTTTTTTTGTACAGTTAATGATTTATTACATTCTCACGCCAACTATTAAAAGCTGTATTTGCATATCCATCAAAGGTATGATCCATCAAAGCCATTGCTAATTACTTGTGCATCTTCGCATGACGCGTCGTTGCCAGTGGTGAAGCAATTCACATCGTTCACATCGCAATTCGCGCTGCAATTTCGCGTTTCAAGTTTTTGCCACTCGATTGCGTGCACCATGCAGTACAGCAAGTACGCTTAATAACAGTCAATCTCGCGCCGCGTTGATTCAGGGACAAGCCAAGTAGTGTTTTGCTACGCCATCGCCATTCAGGTGAGATCAACGTTGCGCGTTGGGGTTTTCTAATGTTTTCTAATGGCTAAAAGGTACAGCTACTTCTTCGGCCGATGAAGTTGAAGTTGCCCATTCAGCAGAAAAGCGTATTCAGTCGGTGCGGAGGCTTTCAAAAGTTGCATCGTTGGACACGAAACGAAGCTAAAGTGCTTTCCTAGATTGATTTTACTCCGGCTGAATTGAATGGGGCAAGGTACGTGTCGCGGCGACACAATTAGCGCATGCGAATGCGCCCGCCGCTTACACCTGCACATAACGGTACTTATTTTGCAATCGCACGCATACAATAGCACGTCCTATGTAAGTACACCGTACACGGTCTCATAACTTACCGCTGCTGTACCGAGCGAATGTGTGTATTTCATCGCAAAACGAAAACAATCGGGCGCGCAGGCAGTGCACGCGCACTCGATGAAGTGCCCCCTACTCGCGGTATGTAGGTATACTACGCGGGCATGAGGAATGTGTAAGTCGGTTATTTGTAAGCACTTACATGCACGCCGGCGTACAAACACGCTGCCGCGAATCATAACTTTGCTCGCCGCGAGTGCGATACTAGCCTTGCGAGTGAATGTGAAATGTGAACATAGTTTACATTTATCTCTATGTTTCTATGTTACATATCTGTGAGGTGTTCCTCAAAACCCACTGTAATAGTTCTCAACTAACCGTCCGATGGCAGTGCACGCACGAAAATCGAGTACAAGTGCGTGCAAAAATCGCAAATATTCACGAAACTGAGAAGGCTTACTTGTGAGTTCTCGCTCAACTGCTCGCACAGCCAGGGTTCGAGTCTCAGCCACGAACACTCCTTTTTCGTTTTTTTTAAACATTTTTTAAAACGTAAAATGATAGTTTATTATGAACAAATAAATATCCATTTTAAAAACTACCCCTAACTAAATAAATGGGGTAAAATTGATAGTTTAAGTCAGATGTGGATGAAAATAGGTACAATGATAGTTTATTGTGTACAAATCAATGTCCATTTTAAAAACTACCCCTAACTCAATAAATGGGGGTAAAATTGACAGTTCAAGTTGGATGGGGATGAAAATTGGTACAATGTATAGTTTATTGTGTTCAAATAAATGCTTATTTTAAAACTCGGTAAATGGGGTAAAATTGAGAGTTTAAATCGCATGGGGATGAAAGTTGGTATAATGATAAGTTTATTGTGTACAAATAAAAATCCATTTTATAACTTGATAAATAGGGTAAAATCAAGGGTAAAATAAAATGGACAGTTTTGCACAAAAAAAATATGGATTGTGTTGACGTTTCCATTCCAAACCACCATAATTCTTACTTAACAATGTTCACATTTAGTTTACGGCCGTATCAAAGATACAGCCAACCCGCGTGTGGTGTTATTTTTTTGGGACGGTGGAAGCGTGGATTTTTTAATGATTTTTCGACTCGTAAAATAAGTCAACGGCGCAGGTGCAGGTGCGATTGTCGCGTTGAAAATAGCGCTGCGCTGAGTCACTTCAGTCATGCGCCGAATGCGCATATGCCATGAGCAAATGAGCAAATCCCAAACTTCCCAAAGCAATGCGAGGAGAGAGGAGACTTTGTCGAATCATTGAATCAATGTGCGCGGGCGCACAAGTCGCATGACGCTATCGCCTATCGCTATCGCAACGCGGTTAAATGTAAAGTAAAGTTACTTACTTTAGCAAGCAAAGTAGAAATACCTTGCGGTACATATACCAGCCGCATTATTGTTGATCCAAAAAATTACACAGCGCACACGCACTTAAGTTCACTTGCCTTAAGATAACTTACAGCGAGTGCGCCAGAACGTGAAACTTTAATAAACAGTACGAAAATGTGGAAAACAAACAAATATAGAAACTACACGCCACAAGTGCAAAACCATGGCATTCGAAATTGTTTAAAAATTATGTTCATGTTATACAAACACTGCATGAAATGTATTCATACTTACTATACGCTTTGACTTCAAATGCTTCAGTCAAGTTCAGCTTAAACATCTAAAATAATCAATTTCCTATTTCTTCACACACACAGTTTGTTCAAGTCGTGTTCCTGTTTTGATTCCGGTGCCTAATGTCTTCTTGGACGTGGTTTCAACAGTCACAATGTCACAAAGTAAAGAAATATTACGGACGTTGTAATGTTTTGATTAGATAAGCGCGCACGGCGATTTCGTGTGCTTCTAGTGCTTGTTTGTTGATTTTTCTAAGCATGTTTTCGATTTTCATTCGTCCTCCAAAGTCCCAGTCTCACACAACCTCAGCAAGTATTCAATATCCGATTCGGCGATTCGAATAAAAGCCACACGGGACACGGATTCGTGTTCCGTGGACGTGGTGTATCGAGCGACGCAAACCGTGGGAGAGTTATGTCGAAAATGTTTCCCATTCATTAAAAACCATTGGCGATTAAGCGGACATTTGAACCGAGGCGATTTTCTCGTTTGTTTATTGCTGCACCTTGGAGTGCACAAACATACCTCACCATCGGCAAATCGTTTTTCGCCCGAACTCAAGTAACGCGCTGCGGACGCGTTGCAATGGGTGGTGAAAATTTGAAGCGCGACAATTAGTTCCATTTAACTGCCGATCGACCCGGGAAGGCGAGCTAATAACTTTCGAATCGCCACCGGAACGATAAACATGCGATAATTGAAAATGTTTAACGGCGATTATCGCGGTGTGGAGGACATACCGGATAGGCACACACGGGAAGTGGATGGTACTATACGTGGAAGAAGGCGAGGAAGGGCAGGAAGGGTTGGGCGCGTTCCCATAACGAGTTGAATCTCTGAAATATGTATTGTAATTGTAATTTATTCCGAAACGCTATGAGGCGAAAAGCCGGCAAGTCAAAATAGTGAACACCTGCAGGCAGGAGTTTTAAAACGAGTTTTACCTACTTCTTCAGAATATTCCGTGCATTGTTGCCATGTAGCATCTTTAACACTATGCACGCCAGCACGCGGTAATATTTTCCACTTTGAATGAGTTCGCAGTTGGCTTAAGTATCAATGAGTTCAAGTCCGACTTTAATTTCGTTCTTCCTGGGACGCGCTTCGATGCTCGACGCGCACCAACACTACAGTACAAATGCTAACAGCATATCTACGTAGTATTGCATGGTTACCAACACTAATACTGGTTACGCAACGTGGAGCGGTTTAATGAATGAAAACTTGGTTCTTTTGGTGGCACTGGCGGGCACAGGTAGCTCGTGAAGCGTAAATTGGATTTTTTTCTGCATTACTACATTTGTCGGTAGCAGGAAGGTGGGGTAATGTATGTAATCAAAGCACAGCACCTGGGTAGTGATTTTAAAACGAAAAGATACCCTTACAGCTTGAAACTTAATCAAAAGTTTTAGTTAATGGTGGAATGGTGGAAAATGTGCGTACAATATGTGCCGATCGAACTTATTTCTAGACCATTATTATTTTGTGCAGTAACACCAACTGTGTGCTGCCGGATGGCTGTATAACTGTAAGGTATTTTCGAAAAGTTATTTTCACTGCGCTTGACAATCTGCAGCGCACGTTTTCGAGCAAATGCTGTGCAACACACCACACCGGGGCACCAAAGCGTTACCAAACGTTGTTTTCGCTTTTTGGCGTTTTCCGAAACCTGGCCGCCTCGCACTTTGCAGGCCAGACTGTTTTTCGGGTGTTTTCCTCGTTTTCGCCGGCGGCCAGGCAGTTACCAACGTTTAGCAGACACACCATCCATGCAAAGTTCATGTCGACTGCTCATTAACTATGAAGTTTATATCCAATTTATATGTATTTATAAAAACAGCTTTGATAGTAGAGCATGTCTTACATCAAAATATGCCATGTATCAAGTAAAGCTAGTAGCCAGTTGATTTACGCGAAATTTCCAAGTTTTTGATGTTGGTTCGAAGATTGCAAATATTCACGAAGCTGAGATAGCGCAGTGAGAAGATTGTTGGTCTTTTCTTCCTTTTTTTCCCCTTTTTTCGAGGTAGAATTCAAATTTACACAATAAACTACTGGGAGTTTATTCAAACAAAAAAAATTACACAGGGTGTTTCACTCGAATTCACTCGAAGTCGGATAGGGATGAAAATTGGAGCAATGATAGATTATTATTTACTCGATAAATAAGATAAAATTGACAGTTTAAGTCGGATGGGAATGAAAAAACTAGTATTTACAATCTCTCTTAATGTATCCCCTCACCATCACCGATTTGAACCAACATTTTGGCTCTGGCCGAATCGGAGATACATCCTGTTCGTTTTCTACTCTTCGGTGGTTTTGGTTAAATTTTGCACGTGCAACCAAGAGACGCAAACAAAATGAACGCGGGCGCTAACGAAAATATATGACGTGCATGGTGCGATGGTGTGTTGTGTTTAGTATCAGTTTCAAATGGTTGCGAAGCCACCGCAGGGCTCGCCAGATGCACGCGCGGCGGCGCGGCTTTTCCGAATTTATTTTCAACATTTCCAACGCGGTAACAACTCACAGCCGCGGCCGCACGCATGTTGGTTACTTATAGCTTGCGTTGGTAATGTTGGTATGTTTTGCGTCTTTCGTCTTTCTTCGCGCGGCGCGCGCTGCGACTTTTAATAGAAAAACGCGGCGTGAACTGGCAAAAAATGTCCAGCCAGGTGTGACAGCTGCGCGCGGCTCCTGTCTTCAATCTCCGCATCTCGCGACCGCCGCCGCCGGCGCGCAGCGGTTTATTTTCGGGGGGCTGCGCCCGCTTGCCGCCCGGCACTCGCGGACGTCTGTCAATGCAAGACGCGCACATGTCTCGCGGGGAAAACGGCGCACACGTGGCCCGCGGCGCGCGTTCCAGGCGTCGTCATCCCGAAATACATCCACATCATTATGCGTCGCGGCTGCGATTGCTAAAGCACACATGCAACAATCGCAAGCCACGCTTGTGATATACGCCGCAAGGATAAGTGCGCGCAATGGGCTATATGAGCTCAGTGGACCTTAGCATGAGATGCAATATGAAGAGAAAGAAAATTTAAAAATATTAATTTTGATGTCATTCGTTTTTCATTCGGTCCAGTAGAATGCTAGATATTCGATTTTAAAGTGTTCACTTCGTGACGTCACTTTGTTGAGTGAGTCCCGTCGCTCACTGCGCGCGCTCACTGTCACGCCATAACCTCAAAAGTGACGTCACCAGTTTTTAAAAACGAAACATCTAACGTTCTACTGGTTCAATTTGAAAAATATAAAATACGGGTCAAACATTTTTACAATTACTTTCCAGTCATACAATAAAAAAATATCGCTCTGGTGCTTGTTGCTTGTGAATGTGTGCGATATCGGTTCCGTAAGCTTGAGTGCTGCGCGAATTGGAGATGATGAGCCACTTGAATCAATAAGCCTTGTAGGATGTAGCACGAAAACGCGATATTCACGAAACACCTGAGTACATAATCTTTCTGCACGGTGCGCATGCACTCTAAACGAGCGAAACAATAAAATACTTAAGAATTATAAATAGTGACCATTTCTGACTATAGTATTTCATCCAGCAAATATTGCTTTAAATTTGAAATAAAAAATGTGAATCTGTCTTCCTTCGAACGCGGCCACGTGTTGTCTGGAAGATTTATTATCCTGTCCCTTGGCGTTTTCTTATGAGAATAGAAAATTGTCGTGATAAAAATACATGCGTTATCGAATACGCTTGAAACCGTGGCGCAGGAGCGCACCTGCTGCAACAACTGAACGGAGGCACTGATTTACTCGCCGGCATTCAACAACCGAACATCCATTAGTCTCGCGACGAGGCATCAGCATCATCGTCACCGAGGATTCGTACGGTGTCCGACGCGCCTAATATAACATAACAATTCTCTCGACCGTCATAATTAATGTTTTCACTTGTCTTGCAATTAGTTACTATCCAGTATCCACATTGTAGCTGCTGCCTTTGAATCGCTAAAGCTGAAAAATAAAGGAGTTGCCTTCCTGTAAGATTTTTGGTAGAGATGGATTTTGATAGATAGCTTTATAGAAATAATATCGATTTTTTTTAATTTGTAAATTTATGATACGCAGAAACAAATGGAAGGTAACTATTTACAATGTCTCCAGGCCTGATAAACAAAATTCGAATTCTCAATATGATTCCAGATTATTCATTTCATCCCCTCGCAATATCTACATTCATAATCCGTAATTAGAAATTAACTCTTTTTCATACTTTGTACATAATATTTAAAAATATAGTATATTATACAAAAAACATCACAGAATAAAAAGTCACAAATTAATTAAAATTACAAAAATTCCATAAATTGGGTTCCATCTGCGATTGTGACCGTTGTTCGAAATGTTCGCAATTGTTTTCAATGTTTGCCTATTATAATATTAGGAGAAAAACACCCGCGTGAAAGCAACTCGTAAGTCCTCAATTCTCACATCAATCCAGTTCTTTCAATATACAAAATAAAAACAATCAAATAAAATCTAAAAAACAAATTGCAACATAAACAGGTACCATAACTAAGTGCCTTCGATTCTCTCCCAATATATGAAGTCTTTTCTGATTACATCCTGTGCTTGTATCTGTGTGTGCTGTGCTGCTGTAATTTTAACTAATAAAGCAACATTCGAAGGATTTTAAACGTTCGTCACGCGCGCACAAAGCCTCCGGAGTCGTGGTGATCTCGCGCGATTTCTTTGCTCTCGTATCAGCGGGCTGGCGATACGATAGGATTTCTCGACACCTCTATACGACATTGGTGCGTGCGTTCCACGCGTCGTGTTAGGCAATCGCCACGGGACAAGCGTCGCTGTGGAGGAGTACGCCGGTGCTCTCAGCACGAAACTGGTCTTCCATCTGACGGTGAAAGTTTCTCAGGTGTTGTCTGCAAACGAAAACGAAGCGTTATAATCTTGCGCACACGCATAACATATTGGCGCGGGTAATAAAATGCAAAGAGCGGTCGTGCACGTGCACACACGCTCAATAATATCGCAAGGAGTGCAAGGCGAAATGTCAAAACGTCTTTGTGAGGCACTGAGGCGGATTGCATTGATCGGCAAGGATGCTGTGTGCGCTGGCCGGCTGACAAAGTGCCTTGACGCTAGGCCCCCGATGCCGAGAAGAAAACGCATTGATGATCGGCGATGCGTTCGGGCCAGTCTGAACACTGAACAATAAAATATTGTGTCGACGTGCACACACACTTTGCGCACTTGGTAGCCCCGGCTCTGCTCGCTATAAATGTACAAATGCGGACAATCACGATCTCTCGCGTCGCGTCGATGCGCCAGATGGCGAGATGGTATTGCACGTGTCCTTTGCAGATGTGCGCGGACCCCGTTATAATACCCCGACACGCCGGCATTAACATATGCCGCGAACGATCCCTTTAACCAGGTGTCACTTTTGACTCTCGGGAGGCGACAATGCCGCTGTTATTTTCGTCGCTATCGCGCTTTGCAAGAAACCCGGGTGAAAATAGTAAGACCTTTTGACCCGCGTGCGCGCGCGACATAAACGAAATTACGAACAATCGCTCAGCGCCAAGCAAGGCCAGACAATGACTCTATTCAACATTGTTGTGCTTCATGCTTCTTATTCTGAAATAAGTGACTGTGCAATCCGCTTGTGACTCGCAATGCATCCTTGCGAATTTATCTACACTTACCGTAGAACTGTGTACGATTGGTGCTCCGCTGGGCGTCAATATCGTATTGGGGCTGGGGCGTACGCCCAAGGGTTGTCGCGGGCTCACCGCCCCTTGGCTCTTCTTCTGCCCCAGCACGGCGGCGGCGTCGAAGGCGTTGACGGCCGGATGCGTCTCCAGCGCATTTTGCAGATCGCAGATGTAATCGATCACGTACTGAATGACTTCCAGCTTGCTGAGCTTGCGATTCTTGGGCATAAACGGCACCAAGTCCTTCAGCTTGCTGAGGTACATCTGGATCTCTTCGTTCTCGACCTCGCGACGGTGGCGGTGGGTTTGTACGCGTCCACCGCTCACACCAGTTATTCCACTTTCGGGGCATAAAATGCTGGCGGCCTTCATTGTTGTTTTGCTGCTTTGGGGCGACACACAAAACTTCACAAATCACTAAACAGCAGCACGGTGGCGTATTCCGTAAGATGCTCGTAAGCTGCGGGCGAACACGAGTGGAGTGAGACTTGCGAACCAAAAGAACGTGTGCGCACGAACTTGCAAGCTGACCAGCAATAAGCGCCGACGCCGTTGCGCGTCAGTTTATATACCGAGTGCGGGTGCGAGTGCTTTAGGTGGGGCGACCAATCCTCACTCTGCTTACCTTACGAAGTGGGGGAATGCGCCCAAACATGCAACACACGGCGGGACGGCGGTTTACTCTATTTTACTTTGTGCCACTGTTTCCCTGAATGCTATGGGCAAAAACTTGATTCCTAAATTTTGGGAATGTCAAAGCTTCACCTTCATTAACCATTATTTCATTTTGCTACTTCCAATCTTTTAATCTTATTATCTCCAGTCCTAACCTAAACTTTACAGTTTACAGTTTCAATTCAATGCGAAATTATGAGATATATGGATGATCGTTAAGATCGTTTGCAGTTTTAAGCCCGGGTATGGACATTCTCGATTTGTTAATGGCAATGGCTCCTGCTGAATGTATGAATGTACAATGTACATAACAAAATCGTGGCGCCATGTCCGATAGCAGACGAGTGAACGTCTGACCTTTGCAACTAGCCACCGCGGAACGCAGAAGGCCCACAATTGTACAAACAATATTTACTGTGTCAATTATTAATGAACTAATTCATTAATCTAGCCATTCTAGCCGATAAAAATTGTATGTATATAACCTTGTAATCGCGTCAAACCATTAGTGTTACGAAATTTCCGTTTTTGTTAAAATGGAAAATCATTTCCTGTCCATGCTTGCCTTTGACTTGTAGTACTCGTATATGTACTTAATTACATTCGTTTGCTTCGAAGCAGTTTTTTCTGACATATCTTCGGGCATCGCTGATGCCAACACACCGGACATCGTCTAAATCTATGAATGTAATTATTCTGATGTGGTGTGTAATCACCGCTCTAATTCGTATAATTCACATCTTCTCCATCAGCTAAATATCCATGCTGATGGTGATGGTTGGAAGTGTGAGTTGAAAAACATGACCGCAGAGATAGCTGTGAGTCTGTGAGGATGGAGGAGCACCTGATTTTTTGTCGACTTCCTTTATTCCAGACTCGCGTCTTTCTTATTTTCGTGATTTGGTTGCTTCTTTGCTTCGCATTCAAGTTGACATAAAAACGATGTTTGTCAAGATTGTGATTTTCTCACATGAAGCCAGACGTATCCGGAGCGTCTTATCAAAGTACCATGTGAAGTGGGCGGTTCTTCAAAGTTTTGTACATCTTCTCACTTGCATTCTTATGGTGCGGTAAGATTTATGGCTTGACTGATAAATGTTGCTCACCATGATGGACGATAAGAGATAACATTTCAACATGGGCATCATCAATATTTACATGCTTTTACTTCTTAACTTCTTAACCTTAACGCTTGGTTCCAGAACTTCCCAATGCGATGCGTTTGCTTTATCTTTATTTTATCTCTTTTTTTTATGCTACCGTGGTTGTTTAGTTGTTCATAGAATATGCTTGCTATTTTTTAATTGAGTAAAGTTTCAGACTCTTTTCAATGCTTCTATCTTATTCCGCTTATATATTATACATATACTCCATGTCAATGTGTAATGGTGGACATTCATAAACAGTTGAGTTAGTCAAATTATCGTAAACTGATCGCAAACTGATGGTGAATGTGTCCTGCCTCAAATAAGGGCCAAAAATCTAGTTTCGAATTGATAAAGTTATTGATCTTAAAAACATAATGTTTGTTCTGGAAGACTCCCATCACCTCTTTACTAACTTTTAACTTTTTAGCTTAATAGTTTTTCGACAATCAACTAGCGGTGCTTCAGAATGCTGATATAGTATCTTATCATTAAGCCCCAAGCTCTTTTAGAAGTATCGAAATGAGTGTGTCTGCGATTTCCCATAAAGTCTCATAACTTCAAAGATTAGATGACCATACGAAGAGCCATAAAGATTAAACTCTGTCGTCTTGTAATGATGCATTCAAGTTACATGTTTACTTAAATATTGACTAAAGTCACAATTCCCATAATTAAGCCATTACGCTGGAAACTTGAGGAAAGACGATGGATGCTAGCAAAATATAAATAACGTAATCGCACTTCACTCACTACAGGTTTTCTCATTTTTATCGTGCCACGTTCTGTTTTGCAAGCTTTTTGCTTATTTTGACATAGGCAAGATGTAACTTTCTCACTGCGGGATTGCGCTGAGGTTCTTTTTATCACTATAGCTATTTACTTACATCTTACATCGTCACTACATACAGTCACCACACGTTTGCATGCAACTCTCGTATGTAATGAATGTCATTACAAGTAACAGTAGCAAGAGGCAACCAGTCCAGCAAGCAGCGTTGGCAGATTCAAAATTAATTGAGAGAGCCAGTCAACTTATTAAAGTGCTAACGCTTTAATGCAACGACTACTCTTTTTAATAAAATTATTCGTCGTCGGGTCAGCCTGTTGTGAGGTTCTCACGTCTCACCATTAAAGTGCGGACTGCGTCCTCGTACTTCTGTTCTCACATACTTAACTTTTGCTTTGCTTTTGCTTATAACGATTATGATTGCAGCAAAGCGAAGATGGGACTCGCAGCACATTAGAAATACACGTTGCTGGTTTTATTTTCGTTTTGATTAGCGTTGTAGCCGAGGAGTGGAGCGGCCGGTTTTGGACCAGACCCCGGCGTGCAGAAGCTCTTAATAATCGCAGAGAGATAGCTGCTGATTATGAGAAGTCCCGGCCATCGCAAGTACGTGAATATCGAACGGTTCTAATTAATGACACGGCCTAACGAGGCACCGTCACGAATATTATGGCGCTTCCGTTAATGCCACTTAATTTCTTCTCTTTTTTCGGAGAGTAATTTCGATGTGGCCTGTGGTTAATTAGAAAATATAACAACAAAACACATCAGCTAATAAATTGTTTAAAATACTTATTCTCATCAAAAACAATAGTTTGATTGGCCATCAGGTTTGGTTTGTGTTTCGTTTTTTTAACGCTCTTTAAATATGCAATAAAACATGGCAAAATATCGATGATTTAAGAAAAAATCACAATTTTGAGGTGGAAAGCAACTTTCTTATTTATGATGTAAACATTTACTTTGTACGAATTATCCGTTAATTGAAAAAATTTTTTTTTGTTTTTTTTTTAAAGATTTTTACGAACCCCTTAAATTATCCTCAATGATGCCTCTATAGAGGAAATGCGCCTTTTTTGTTACACCCTGTATAGCATTAGAACGAAACACTACGCAAAAACAATTAACATTATTGTTAATGTGAAGAAACTCTCAGGAAGTTATCCATTGAAATAATATTGGATATTATTAACCAACCGTTTTCAGAGAGCTATACAGGGTGGACTAAAATTGACAGAAAAACTTTGTAGTGTATGTCAAAAGAAAATGATAATCTTAATAAACTAATATGCTGAGAAAGTCTCAAATTTTTAATTTTTAGGTTACAAAAATCGAACACTTCTGTAAAGTCATTTTTCTCTTAAATAGCATTTAACCCGAATGGTTAGACTTTCAAACTTTGAATTAAATTAATTCAAATAAATTTAAGTCAAAATTAAAAAAAAAGAATACATCTGGTTATACAGTGTCTTCATAAATGTCTGATTACCACGTGATCAAATTTTGAATTTCGCGCCCAGCAGCAGTTGGCTATAATTTAAAAATATATCCCCAGATAAGTAACTGGCAAGGGAGTCAGTGGAT
>JARJDQ010013305.1:0-13539 GCA_030264215.1 Geostiba sp. GC000077 | reverse complement strand
CTCGTAAAAACGACGTCGCCGTTGCATCCTAGTATCGGGGCGACTTCTTTTAATCTTCTATTAGGCATTCAAGACATTCGAAACGCGTCGCAACCCTCAACCCACACCAGCCCCCGTGCAGCAAGTGAATACAGAATATACAAAAAGCCAAGGGGCCAAAGGCCAAGGCACTAAAGAGGAAAGAGAAATCCAAGAGGGCAAGAGGAAAAAAAAACACTTCGAGGGGGAGACGAACACCAGCCACCAGCCACCAGCCGCACAAGTGTTTTCTAATCGTTTGCTTGCCAAGGGGTGGCTTCTAGAAGAGAAGGTTCCCAGCCATCCACCCCACAGTTCAAAGATCACCCAGCAAGTCGCCCAATACTGCAGAAAGATAAACATGGAGGAGAGACAAGTGTGTGACAAGTGGATTGTATTCCTATTTTTCATTAGAGATTAGAGGTAGGATAATGAGGAAGACTTACGTCATTTTTTTTTTGGAATTAGCTAGATTTCCTTATTATAGAAATTTTAGAAATATTATTTTTTAAAGTTCGTTTTGAGCCCGTAAAAAATTGTTGAAGTTTGAGTTTTTGCTGAACTCTGATGACTCATCGAGTTCTCTGCCATAAGCGAGACCGTGATAGGAAACGCGACAATCATAAAAATGTCACAATAAATAATTTTTATGATTCTCGCGTTTCCTGACACGGTCTCGCTTAGCCGCCATAGAAATGAGTCAGGATTGGTCTTGATTCTCAAAAACTTAAAAAATTAATAACTCGAAGAATATTTTTTTTAAAGATGTGCCATCTTCACTAAAAATCCTTAAAAAAATTACACTCTCGATTTTAATAGGTGTTTATCAATTTAAAAATCAGTAAGTCTTCCTCATTAAGAACAGTTGAAGAAATCTTCAACCTTCAAGAAAGAGGTGTCTCATGTGAACTCAGGACGTCGCTTCACCTGGGTTGAGTTCGCATTTCTCGTCTTTTGCTATCCTCTTGCCCTTGTGCCCTTTTGAATGGATTTACTCCCTCATCTTACCATCCATCTTACTTGGTGGTGCTGGTGCATAACTGCACAGACGCGTTGTGATGCACATGCGAAGGATTGTTGGCTCCAACGGGAGAGCCGTGGGAAAATGAACATGTGCAACGCATCCAACGGAGCAACCAGGCAACGCAGGCAAACCGACCCGAATACGAACAGCCAACAAAAAAGCCCAACACATTGGGCTTTGGCGCTTTGGGGAAACGTCCCATACTCTGCAACGCTTCAAAACTCCAAAACTCTATTCATGCATGATGGCAGAGCAAGAGGGTCGGTCCATGACACCATGACCATTGCTCAATGCCGACATGCCGAGCAACACCCACAACCGACCAACTACAGTAGTGGTATACAGTATACCATTCGGAAGATGTGAAATGGCAAGATAGTCGGAGTTTGCAACATGCTGTATCTGTACCAGAGACCAAGTCGGAGTTGAAAAAACACGTGCTGGTGTTGAGTCAGACTCCCAACGGCCAACTGCAGATTATCAATTATCATAGTCAAGCGGACTCAACATCACTTGTGGATCGTTTGGGTTTTTACAGCAAACGGGCTGGTCGCAGGTCAACGGAGTCAACGGAGCTTTCCGCTTGTTTACAAACGTTCTCCAAACCGTCGATAGTCCCAAAAGTCCCAACATTGATTTGGATTTTGGGTGTCCACAAAACCCGAATCCAGAGCAGTTTAAACAGTGACCCAGTTGATCTTCCATACCACGTATCCTCATATCTTTTCCCAACTTGTTGGAACTTGCAATTTTCGACAAAACCGTCAGTTCATTGTTATTTCGCATAGTGGATGTGGATAGTGGTCCTTCGAATGTTCGCGTACCTGCACCAGTCGCGCGTAAATTACAACTTACTACGCATAATCGTGCAAGCAACCGGTCACCGCCAGCGTCAGCCAGAACACAACACCTGTTCCACGGGTGCTTCCCTCCCCATTCTTCTTTCCTTAGTGTGCTCAGAGCTTCTTCTACATTCTACAAAAAGGCACCTTATGCATTCAGGTGCGGCCCAAGCAGCAACACAATTTGAACCTCGATTAATTGAACGCCCGTTGAACCTATGACGTTAGACGGGTTGGACGTAATTCGGTCCTGTCCTGTCTAGGTAGAAACCTCACCGATCTCACCGTGATTTTGGATCTTATCCAATCTACTTTCCCCCTTTGAGCCTTTGTAAGAAGAACAAGTTCTTATTGGACGTCCAATTGACGAGATGCAGGTGTTTCAACCTTTCCACCTTAGACGTAACCAAATAGGGTGCTGGTGCTAGGCATTAAGGCAAGCAATAAAATGTAGAATTAATACTTGATTTCCCCCTCAAACTAAAAAAAAAAACTTAAAAAAAACTAAAAGTAAGTAAGAAGGTAAAAAAAACTTGTAAATGGTTCAAACTATTAAACCGTTTCTCCCCTATATAATTAAAATCTCTGCAAAGCAAGAAGCGTAGTCTCGTCTAACAGTTCATTAAATAATTAATTAATTGCATCCAATCTGCGTTAATTAAGCGTAAAAATGCGTCTTCAAGTCGCACTCGATTCGTTTTAATCCGTTAAACGTCAGCAGCAGCGCGATTCGTTACTAATCGATGCCGGGCGACGCACATGTAACGAATTAAGCAATTGGCAATTATTTGTGTGTGTTGCACGTTACATTATAGTATTATACTAATCGGAAACGTTAGTTCAACGTTGCACGTCAAACGTCGAACGTTGAACGTTTACCAATTAATATGTAAAATGCCGCTCGGGCGTTCGGAAAGTTTCATCATTTGATTTCGGATTTCGGATTTCGTCTTACGTAATATAGGCTTTTATTTAATTAATTTTTTTGGTTCTCGCTATTAAATTCACATTCGTAATTAATAAAGTACAAGTCCTTATTTGCATTAATTGCAAAACGCTATAGGGTAATAGAAAAAGAGAAATTCCTCTGTTTTTAGCTTTATTGCAATCATTTAAAATGTTTTCATCAAATTCCAGATTCTAACATGCATCTGCATGTTCGGAACATGTTTGACATGTAACAAAACGTTTATTATTCGTATCAAAATATGACTGATGTGATAATACAACAATCTTGCAGTTTTTTTGATCGAGTGGTACAAAAAAAACGAGTCTGGTATAAGGGAGATGTTTCCATCTTTGATGCTCACACTTAAAATTATATGCATAATAATGGCGTTCGTAACAACGTAACAACAGCCTTAACTCTGTGCCCCCTGCTACTCCTAAAGGCCTGCAGCTGTCGATAAATGTGTAAATGTGCAAAACGTACTCACACAATATACAAATATACAATGTGTACTTAGCATTTAGAGTAAACAATAAAAGTTCAACTTTTTTCCATTTTTTTTCTTTACCACAAACACGTGAGGTTGTGCGCATTGAGCCGTTTGAAGGAGCAGGAGGAGGCGCATGTGGGGCCATCGACAGCGTGCTCGGCGAGCATGAGCGCATAATCGTTCCACTTTCGACCGTATAAAGAAAGTTGTTGAATAGGGAAAGTGAATCCGCGGCGCACACAGCGAAGCGACACGCAAAGAAGATGCCGATACACCGAAGAACAACAATAACCGAAACCCAACGGCAACGCAAGTCAAGTCAAAGAAGCAAAACGCACGGAACATATTATTCACCCATGAGGTAAAGAGGTAAATATGCAGGTAAGAGTAACTGTTTGGTTGATGGGAGTTGGAACTGGAGCTTCTTTTCAAGACATCATGACTGACTACACCTTAGCTGAACATGTAATTTACGTTTCTAAGTCCAACAGTATAGCTAATGATTAAAAATTAAGGTGGTTGTCTAGGCATGTAAATCCTATATAAAAGCATATTTCATAACGTTAAACAGACATTGCTTTTTTAGGAAGACTCTTCTTCTTTTTATTAGGATTTTTATTAAAGGGACGTTAAAAATTAAGCCCGTAAAAAATAGTTATTTATGTATCAAGGCAGTAAAGTTGGCTTTTTCATTACGGCTACGTCTCGGCAAATAACTACGTGAGGACTTTACTGCTGAGGTACATATTACACACAAGGACCGTCTAATGAAGAAATGGAAGAAAATTTTGATTGCTCTTCTTATCTCTTTCGTTTGTTGTACTTTTACTTTACTTTAATGCCAAGGCATAGAAAAGCTCATCGCGTTCTCCTTCCATAAGACGTCATAGAAATGAGTCTCAATTCTCAAAAACTTAAATAATTAATAACACGAAAAAAAATTTTTTTTTAAGATTACTTTTTTATCAATTTAAAAATTAGTAAGTCTTCTTCATTAAATGAAGGACAAAATAGAAATAGAGCGGCGTCTAGATGAATGTTAAGTAGTAGCTGGAAATCGAAGTCTTGAGTCTAGACAACCACCTTACCGAAACAAATGTAACCTCAGTGAGCATCAACCAAGCTGCGTTTTGTTAATTTTAAATCATTAAATTAAACCATCGTATTTTGAAATAATGATATGTACAATTAAATACTGTAGTTGCATTGCATTGCTTTGCATAAAACGTGCGTGACCTGTTGCCTTCACGTTCGCCAAATTATACCTAATTAGTTGCCAATTAATGTGGCACGTCTTCTTTCATTATCACACATGCAGTGACAGCACACGGATCGCCCAAACATCATAAATCCATGCGAAATGTGTGAAACATGAGTAATTGTTTGTTTGTGTCAAGAGCGCCATGCAGGAGATAAGGTTGATAAATTGGCGAAATGTGTCCCCAAAAACGGTGCTAGACAAATAAAAAATGATAATGATAACATACCAAGTACTAGTACTATATACAACAACATAGAAAGTACGCACAGATTCAAAGATAGTAAAAAGCACTTCTGAAAAGTGCTTTAAAAAAAATCAGTTTCAACCTGTTGTTAGGTAAATAAGTAAATATCACATCACACACTGTTCTCTCTTGACAGTTTTTTTTTTCATCATTCTGTTCGTCGAGGGGCGGAAATATTAAAACCTTAAAATCCCCAAAATGTATTTTTTTATGGGTATTTTTGCCTTGGTTTGGTTTGATCTTCTATGCTTTCTAATAACTGACAATTAATAACTCGAAACTATTCAAACAGATTTGAGTGTTCCAAGATGGTTCCAAGTTCCAAGCATTAAGCCGAAAAGTATCGTGTTACTCGGACACATGACGTAAACGACACCCCCTAATAAATGCGGACACAAACAACGACATACCAGGCCCACAGCAATTATACCCTCATGTCCCTCGTCGAACTTATCTCTGGTAAACACATTTAAAAAGCACATATTTGACAATCTTTAGCTGAGGAAGCAAGAAAAAAAATCTGTACTGAGTAGCTTAAGTGGAAGAAAAATGATTAGTGGTGGAGGTTAGAGGTGAAGTCAAACTTAAGATTTTAAGTGGTTTTCTCAATACGCAGCATCAAGATTCCAACAATAAAGATGGTCAAGATGGTTCTGGTCCTTCGAGCAGGAACACTTGTGAGTGTAAACAGGCCTCGAATTTGGAGCTGTTCGTTTCCGCGTTTTGTTGGGGCTGCCATTCTGCCAAGGCACACGTTTTGTTCACATCGGTGAAAGTCCAATATTGGCGCAACTTCCTCCTCTGCCGCTGCACATCGAAATTCAATTCTGACTTCTCACTTCTTGACTCAATGAAAACGAGAATCGCTGTGGCAAGCCAAGCGCGAAGAAGGTTTTCCTTCGTTTCCTTATCCGCGCCACTTCATTATCCTCACCATATGTATGCACCAAACTCTTTTGCTCACCTCGCTCACCTGAGGTGTTGTTTTGTTTTTTCTTGTGCAGTTGTGCAGTGAGAAAACGCGGCGCATCCGAATCCAAGGTCCTGGACATTTGCAGCCGCAATAAAAAGCATTAAAAAACCCAGGCAGCCAGGCATCATTATAACCTACAACGCTCAATGAGAGATGCAAAAGCTAAACATAATCACACCACGCGATGCAGCAATATAATGAATCGCGCGATTATTTATGATTTAACGCGAAACCATTTGCGTTCGAATTGCGCTTGTGCACTGCAGATGTGAATGGCAAAATGGTAAACGTACAAAACGCCAGGAAATCGCTTGTATGATGCGCTGTGATCCTGTGATCTGATGAGCATCACTTCTTCGTTGCATAATCATCTTCCACTACGAAATTTCATAGATTTTTCACGCTGCTCCGAGTCCGAGTGTCCGAAGCCGAAGGTGAACGGAGTGAGCCGAAGTTTAGAATTATTAATGTAAACCACTTCAGAATTTCAATGTTTTTGTGATTTTATTTTCTCCGATAATAATGGTTATGGGCCCATGTAACCTCTTGGCTCNTGAAGTCGGCTAACCTGAGTAGCAAATATACGCTAAAATCAACACTCAATTCCGTAAAAAAATTACAAATAAATAGTTAATAGTTAGTTAATAATTACTGTGATCTGATGAGTATCACTTCTTCGTTGCATAATCATCTTCCACTACGAAATTTCATAGTTTTTTCACGCTGCCCCGAGTCCGAGTGTCCGAAGGCGAATGTGAACGGAGTGAGCCGAAGTTTAGAATTATTAATGTAAACCACTTCATAATTTGATTTTTTTTTGCGATTTTATTATCTCCAGAATAATGGTTATGGGCCCATGTAACCTTTTGACTGACTAATGATTCATTTTTTAGTGGAATATTCGAGTAGCAAGTAGACGCTAAAATCAACACTCAATTGCGACATAAAATTACAAATAAATAGTTAATAGGTTGTAAGGTGTAAGTAAGCACAGGTAAAGTAGTCGGTAAGTGCGGTAGTTGTATCGTGTGTGCGTTGCTAGTTCAACGAACTGTGCGTTTCTTACATTTCACTTTTATTTTCTACTCTTTATTTCGTTTTTGCGGCGATTTTTGTGTCTATGACGCGCCGTTGCGCGCTTTCGTAATGTTCCCAATGTTTATTTATCGTAATTTCGATAGAAAACGCACGAGCCGCTATTAATTAGCAATCATTTCAAAGGCAATTATTTAATGCCTCGCCACCGAGTCGTATCGATTACGATTAGACACTCGGACATTCCGGTGAAAGAAACGAGCAGTCAAAGAACTACTAATGAATGCGAATTTAGTGAGGTGGACTAATGGTTCCGCAATGGACTGCAGGAAACTGAGGAAACGTAGTGCAGAACGTAGCGCCAGCAGGAGGCAGTGAAATTTTGCAGAAGAATAAAGAATAAAGACAACTGGTATAAGGGAGACCGCAGCAGAAACGCTACAACCATAAAAATGTCACAATAAATCATTTTAAAAGAATCCTCTGTGGCGAGACGAAAAACTATACAAATTAGAAAAACTTCACAACAACAGTTGCTGGATATAGTCGACACGGCTTGCACTATTTACAGCCTCAAAATCTATTATTTTAAAATGCTTTATTATCACATTTATTGTCCTTGCGTTTTCTGCTGCTGTCTCGCTAAACGCTAAGTATACAAAAGAGAGCAATTCGTTGCAACTCGTTCAGACCTTGCGTCTTCCCAGAAGGCGACACAACAACACTTTGACGAATGGCTCTACAGATCCGTACTAAAGGTAGTTTTGTGCCAAATGCACCCAGGTTTAATTTTGAACTAGTTACGACGTACATGGAACTGGGAACTGAACTTAACTTTTTATTTCCCAGCATTCCAGTTATCGTAGTTCAGAGTAGTACGAAATGTGGTGACAGTTTCTAAACGAACGAGATATGTGCACGTGCAGTTCCCTCAGGTTGTTACTGTTGACGTTGATTTTGAGGTTAGACCTTAATGAACTGCCGTTGAACTTCATTTCAGGTTATTTCCGTCAAAGAAAACAGAAAAAGTTGCATAAAGTGAAGCATAAACGAACAAATCTAACAATATGTGTCACAAAACCCTTTAAGCCGGACCTTTTAGCTCGGTAGTTGTAAGTAAGTAAGTAACAAAACACTTCTTGTATACTGTCCAGACTCTCCATATGGAACAAGGAGCAGAGAGCACAATAAACCGTTTCATGAGCATTGCGCCTGAACTCGTAGAGACGCAGAGTTTGACGTTTTACGAGTTGCATTGGGGACCAAATTGCACAATTTACGGGCCGACCTTTCTTAACCCATGCTACCCAAAAGCCCAAGCCCAACTTCCGGTGTGTGTGTTGCAACATTGCCCTCGTTAAAAACCAACGCCAAGCACAAAGTCACAAAATCATACACTACACGTCGCCAAGAGTCTGGTTTCTGATTAGCATATGATGTAATTACCGTTGTCCTAACGCACACAAGTCCCGACCTTTTCAAACACAACACCCAGCATTAACGCTAATACACTAACTATTTTTTGAACGTGGATTTTACATGGAATTTAAGTTTTAAGTGCTATATAAACTTGAGAAGCTTTTTTTGCTTCTAGCAGTTTTCAAATTTTCATTTTCAAAGATATATGAGCTTTTGATGTTGAAACTCTTCGAGAATAATAATATCTTAATTGGAAAGAAAATTTCATGCTCTTCTGAATGCAAAAAGCAGAAAGTTACTAAATTATGTTATGCCGAGTTTACACTTGTAACAAATCTGCTATATAACACCGATTTTTGACGAAATTCGACGTAAAAACTTGTATATCTTCCGAACGCGTGATCTTTTTCTAAGTTTCTTTGTGGATTCGGATAGCCAAGAAGACGCTGCTTAGGATGATGCCCCTCGTTGCAACCCCCTCATAGGATCATGGAACTGATCCTATGTTACATGTAACTGTAGCAAATTTGTTACAAGTATAAAGCCGCCTTTTTTATAATGTCCAACCTCACTCTGCTTAACAATTTAAGTTAATTTATCAATTTTATCAATGGAAAGCCAAGACTATACGCCATAACTCTTTGCGATGAGAGTTACTCATGAGTAACAACATTTGCAAGTTATGACTTCTGGAAAATCGAAAATAAATTAAACTATTTATCAAAATAGATCATTAATTTTGAATATCTCATATCTTTTGGGGTTGAAACTTAGCCGCTACTGCAAAAATTCAAACCAGTCTATTTTTTTGAGTTACAGGGTGTTTTTTTTATTTTTTTAATCTGCATGAAATCTTGTGAAGTCTTCTTACCTTTGAAAATCATTTTATTAATATTAATATATTATGTAATAATCGTTGTCAAACGCTTTTCACACACATCGTTATCGCTAATTAATCCAAGAGGACACAGAAGACATCAAAAGACTCTGCTAAAATAATGAGCGCTATATTTATGGTCATTGCAAATAAGCAATATGCTAATCTCAGTGACCTGCGACTTAAGACTTAAGTCTCGTTGCGAGTGCGACCCATGACTAATAGTAATAGACAAGATGTTGTTCTGTTCGCTGCAAATGCAAACGTTTTGCATTCACAATTAGCATTCAGTATTCAGCGGCGCTCCGCGCCGCCGGGAATGAAGACATTTCGCAATTGCAATTGCTGATGCGATTGCAAACTCACTTTGCGCTCGCGCGCGCGCGATCATTAATTAATTACGGCCTGCAATCGCATCAATTAACATATTACAGGCGTGTAAACAACGCCCACGCCAAACAAAACGCACAATCGCACATCAGCACATTATACACAACGGACAAACAACTGCAAATGGTTGTGCAGTTAAGAAATGAAGGCGAAGGGTGATAAAGGAAATCGACAACGTGAGTTATTATCAAAAGCAAACAAGCGAAGCACTAATGAGACTTGTCTATAGCTGTGCTGAAGAGGTCTGGCTAATCAATGAGATGAATGGACTTTCTATACTTTTCCTCGGTGTGCTCCGCAGGCCGCAGCACTTATAAGTTAAGCCGGGTTTTCACAAGCGGCGCGTAGCATAGCGTAGCGTACATTCCCTTTGTTGGAACGAGACACGCAGCCGATCGTAGCGAAAAAAGTTAGGTCCTCATTTGTATAAGGGGGTTGTACAAACTTCGAACATCATCTCGTTTACTGAAAACTTCCTACAGCCCGATTTATAGTTAGCGAATATTCGCAGAAAAAAATAGATACAGTGACTTAAAATTGGAATTTTTTTTTCATTATCAAGGTTTCCTTAATTCATAAATATTTTTTTCCGATTTTTTTAACGTCCCTTTTGAGTCCGTAAAAATGATTAAACTTTGAATTAAAAACTTAAATAATTAATAACTCGAAGAATACATTTTTTGAAGATGTGTCTTCTTCACTAAGGCCCGGAATATGGTATTTTCATCAATTTGGACCATTATTGAGGATTATTAGTGTTTCTCTTGTATTTCTCTAGTATTTCCCAGTGCGCTCGCTCGAATTCTATTGTTATGGACGGGTCATAAATCTTTAAAGCGTTTGAAAACCTGGCGATCACTAATCCTCCATCTTCAAAACAATGATGAGCGCAGCGCACTGGTCACCAACTTCAAAAATACTAGAGAAATGCTAGAGAAATACTATTCCTCAATAATGGTCCAAATGGATGAAAGTAGCATATTCCGGGCCTCAAAACAAATAAAAAATTAGACTATTGATATTAATTTTAAAATCAGGAAGTTTTCATCAACCATTTTGCTCCATTTATGCACGGAACAAAATCTCTTTGAGGATTAGTGATTGATGGGTGCGCTCTCATTTGCATAACAATAAAATACAATGCCTCACTAATCCTCCAAGATCATTTTGTTCCGTGCCTAAACAGGGCCTTACAACGTCAGTACTCATAGTCATAGCTATAGCTCGTAGTACACTCTGCGCTCACAATTAAGTCTTGTAGTAAGCTGCTTGAGTCGGCTCTTCACTCTTGTTAACTTATATGCCCATTAAGTGACTTATCAAACGTATCATTGTTATCAAATCAGCGCTGATTTACGCTGCCTTTCTTCGTCAACCAACTCAACTCGCACTGAACTCAACGCAATGGAAAGCGGCATATCGCATAATTTGTTGCAGATTGCAATTTGCCACAAAAATACGCGAACGTAGCTCCGAAGTTAACTATACAGGGTGGCCTAAAATGGGCGGAATACGACAGGTAACTATGTAATTGGCCTCACGAGGTCCTCAAATTAGGAATTTTTAGCTAACAAATATGCATAATAAAAAATATATTTTTCGTTGCTTTTTCATTGTTAAATTCAATTTAAAAGAAAACTGACTTTATATAAGTGTTCGATCTTTACAACAGCTGCTGTGCAACGATAAAGAATTTAGTTATTATGGGATATTTATAACCTAAAAATCCAAATTTGAGGACCTCGTGTGGCCAATGAAGACTTTCTCAGCATTTTGCTATTAAGATTATCGTTATCTTCTGACATAAACTACAAAGGTACCTGGCGTTTTTCCCACAATTTTAGTCCACCGCCTTATACTTGTTTCCGAAATTTTTGGTCACACTGTATAAATAATTTTTTGTACCAAAATCCGTTAAGGCAAAAACGACAAAAAGTATATATTTATTTATCAACATGTAAAGATGTAAGAAAAATGTGTATGTGGTACGTGCTGTAATCGAAGAAGTTGCTGTCGACGTGACGCGACGATGAGTGGAACTTGTTATCAGGCGTTTACTCATAAGAGGTAACATGGGTACTGTGGGAAATGAGTTCAATTCCTTGCTCTCTGCACATTCTTTATGTGACTTGACTCCCATCATCCGCCATCCTGTGTACGCTACTCTGTACTGCGTACAAGTGGTATGTACATCAAAGCAATTATGTATTTGGAATTTCGAGTCGAAGACTTGACGCTGCTCCGTTCTCGCAACTTGTGGTGTCTGATATTCATTGTGATTGTGATACTGATACTGAGACTGACAATTGACAAGATGCATATGACCTCAACATGAATGAATAATATTATGATGCGCATGTTGTGATCATGTGATTTATGATACTGATGAAAATCAGAACTTGTGCGAGTTTCAAATTTGGCGTAGTATTCCTTGCTTCATTAACTCTAACTGCATACTTCATTCATATAGTCACGACTCGCATTTATAAACTGAAGCTCGGGTTCGTGTGTGGCGCCGGAACAAGGAAGTGTCACATTTCGTTGGTGTTAGGTTTTCCGTATTTCAATACACACCGCATAACGCAAACACATTGCTCGTTTTTACGATTGCATTCCAAGTTTTCCAAAAGATTCCACCTTCCACGCAATGAAACGTATAGTATTTGGTAAGAATTAAGTGTTTACAGTTTACACCAGAGTAGTGTTTTCGTTTCCTCATCTCTATGCATTCTCGTCGTAAATATATTCCAAAATTAACTTATGATTCGTGCGCATCCGAATAATAAAATTCACAACTTGAACACTGGGCAGAACGTAATGGCTGGTTCGCACTAGGTGAGTAGCTGGGTCGAGCGGCTGGAAATTTAGTTACTAAACCTTTCGCACCCATAATTTTTTCCATGCCTCTAATTTCTACTTCCACTTCTTCTAAAACTTGTGCAGCAATGAGGTTAGTATCCTTTTTATGTGTCCCGCGTTGCACCACATGTGCGAGACTGTACACTTTGCTCGTCTGAATGCAAACGCTTTGTAGTCAGTAACTAACCGTTTAGCTGCTAAATTACGAGCCGCTCGACTCAGATACTAGCCTAGTGCGAACTAGGCATAAGTATAAGTTTGAACTTGACATCATTCAAGTCTGCGTGCTGTGCAACTTTTATTCATATATACATGTTTTACCGCTAAAATATGAAAACACGTTATTTTCTACAGTTATACCGGATGGACGCGACCACCTGTACCCAGGGATTTTTCTCTGGTGTATGAAAACCTAGAGCTTCCGGAAAAATCAGACACCCGCGTGTTTAGCGTGGAACACGCACATAAGTTTGATACATATATTAAGAAGAAGAGGAAAGTAGAAATAAGATGAAACAACGAAACAAGTAACGAAGTAACGTAGTGTTGCGTATGTGGTGCGCGGTGTATGTGTGCGTAGTCCGCGTGTCCGAGTGTAGAGCACGTCAATGCTCTTGTTTACGGTGCAATCCGCAAACCTTTCAAACACTTTGCAAACTGAAACCGTGCGAAAGTGTTTTTTAGGTTAACGTTTGCATGATGCACCACGATCCACAGAGGCGTTCCAAGTACCCGCAGGAGCAAAATGTTCGCACCGGTGCAATTTGCACTTGCTTGGAAAGCCCCTAACGAATACTCGCATGCATAAAGTCTCACTTTCTACACTAGCTATACAAACTACTATTTCCGCTGTGCACAAACGAAGCCTAAATGCTGGGTGTTTGCATTCCGAGTCCGCATATCTAATCTTATACTGAAAATATGATGTTTAGACTGGATGTAGCAACTTAAGCGCGCAAACGTGCGTACAATGGGCCTTTTGTCATTTTCGGTCCCGAGACAAAAGGCCCAGTTGCTACATCCAGCCTTAGGGGTTGTCTCCCAAACCAAGCGTTGAGTAGCGTAGCGTATATCGAGATTTTTATGCAAATGAGAGAGGTCACAGCTGCCATAATTTATTAATTTGCATAACAATGGCAAGTTACGTGTCACAGTTCC
>JARJDQ010013294.1:0-10310 GCA_030264215.1 Geostiba sp. GC000077 | reverse complement strand
TCAAATATACATCGTGCGCCATCTCGTTGAAAATTTTCGAACGACAAAACCAAAACAAACCAAATAACCTGCAACGTACCTTCATATTTTCATTGTTTTTGAGAGTTTTCTGCAAATTCATGTTACAATTTACAGTACAATGCAGAGAGTACTAAATTGTCCAGAAACATCAATATTTCTCAGCTGTCAGGCAGACACGGCGGACCACCGGCGGACACGACACAGAGCCAAAACCTGAGTGACACCTCGAGACCATAAAAGTGGCGTGGCGTTATGGGTTTCTCATTACAGACTCATTATTTACATTGGTTAAATGGGTGGTCAGATAATGAACTACTCTTATAGACGCCCAATGACGTGCATAAACATTATAATAACCCTAGTTTCCTGACACAGGATCATAGATTTAAAAAATAATAAATTCTAATTTCATTGCGTGTTAATCTTGCATTTTTGAAATCAGGTACTTGTAGAAAACATTGCATTTCTAGACTAATTCATAAACATCTAAAATAGTAAACAAATAATAACATTTCTATGGCTACCGAGAATAAATCTAAAAAAATGCTGAAGAATGTTTGCTTATAAGACTTTGTATTGGAATTTTAAAACTACTCAAAATGATGATCGATTTGCTCGATCAACAAGGTTACACCTTTGTATTATCGTATAATGCTGAGGAAGGAGTGCAAAACGGATAGAACAGTCTCTTATGACTTGGAATCTTCAATTCCTTTGCGTTATCACTACTGCTCCGAATTGAATCTAACACTCCGCTGCCAAAATCCCCTCTTCTTTTCTGCATTTTGAGTTGATTTTTCTCCCTATCACCGATTCAGAGGCACAATGGAGCCAAAGTCGCTCAATCGTTGATACACCTGTACGTTGGGATATAGCAGGCAAAAAATGCTACACAAACACAAACTGGCTGATTAAAAGTGCGTAACAAACTGCGGAATAACATGATTAATATTTAATAATTAATAACTTTGATTATTAATTTCACATAACAATTACACATTATACATTACAATTCGCTTCAAATAATTGTTTATTTCCCTTTATAATTATTGGTTATGCCATGTTGCCACTTGTATTTTTCCATGAATAGTGCTATATTGCAGAACTGTTATCGACAATGATTTCTTATTGAAAGACACAAGGGAACTCAATGAAACTTTGGGAAATGCTTATTGAATTCTTGAACATAACATCCGTCAGTAATCCGAAAGATAATTTTATGTATTTTAAAAGTTGAAAACAAAACTTACCTAATGTTTACAAGTTAACAAGACAACGGTGAAATATTCTCACAAACTGATTTGACATTCTGTCTTGAATAATGTCGAAGTATCACTCCTTCTAAAAAAGGAGACCATGTATAAACCAATTATCTTTAATGATTAATTGCGTGGAACCTAAATAAAACGATATTTATTTAACTCTTTTTTCCTTGTTTTTCGGTTTTCTAATCATTAGCGCTTCCAAATGATAACCTACGTAGAAATGTTTATTGTGCTGTTCAACAATATTACAGACACATAATAAATGTGTTTGGTGTTTTTCCTCCAGTCTTCTATTTTTATCATAAATTTTCAACATAAATTAAAGGCACACAAAATCATACCGTTTCTTTTTGATATTAACTTTTCATTGCATTCTCGTACAAACCTTTAATTTGTCTTCCTATTGTCGTCATGGTCAAAGTTGACTTTGTCATTTACAAATGCTTCCATTCAAAATAAAGAATTTTGTAAAGATTCAATCGTAAATTGTGTATTAGAAAGAAGTGCACATAATAGGGCACAGGTAAAGGTAAAGCCTGTAAATGTAAATGAATCACCGCTCAAAAGGAAGCGTTCCTCTTGCCGGTCTTGCCTCTTGCATTATTATTGTATCTTGTAGCTTCTTATAACGAAAACACCAAAAGCGGTTTTGAAGAGCACTGAATGCAACATAATTGTTCCACCTCATAATTTTAGTAATTCGTTTCGTTTGTCCCAGTGTCCCAGATCTCAAAATAAGGAACGATGACCAACTGACCATTAAATGATGGAATAATGAATCTTTAATTTCCCAGATTGTTCAAGAAGATGAGAGTAAAAAGCTCGTTGCCGTTGCATACGTTTTAAGTGCAAATCGGTATGCCATTCACTGTCACTTACTTCAAGTGTGCTGTTGCGCTTGGTTGGAGGATAATTGATGTTTAATTCATGACTTGTGACGCGGTCGTGAATGGGTGTACGTACCATCCATATATCAATGACAGGTTAAATGAATTTTTCTTTTTTATGCCACCTTTCGGTCGCGCGCGATCCCTTCGTTTACACGCGCTTACCATTCATTCTCCCGATTGATATTAGGTGCGGTAGGTGCATGCGGTTGTGTGTAAAGCGCACGCGTTTTTGTCTTTTATTACCATAAGTCGCATAAATAATGTATTGTATCCTTCACACAACGACGACGCCCACAACGCTTCTAACCGCAGTCGAAAAATACACGGCGAAAGAAACGTATACAAAACATTCGAAGATTCGAACATAATATTTGACCATTTGTACTACGCTTCTCTCCTTCGACGAAAAAAAATATCAGAAATAATGACCACTATTTGTAATCTACGAAATCTATTTATGACTCGCATAAATTAAGTTTGCCGCTGTTTGCCGCCGCCGTCGTGAAGTGCCATAATGGCGCGCCGTTTTTCATTGACGTTTCATTCATTTATCATATTTTTACTTGAATCCGCGCATGCCGGCGAACAAACAAAGTAAAAAATGCATTTGTTTACTTTCTTGTCAACGGCGCCGCCGCCACACGAAGACGCTCTTCGTGGAGACGTGAAGTTGGCTGGGGGGAGGCAAAAGTTTTCGACGCGTATTAAAGTTCTGAAAGGAAAACCATCAAACAGAAACCCGGAAGGAGCAGGACTTTTTTGTTAATTAACACTTCCAGGGCTGCAAGGAGGAGTTTCACAACTGCGCGAAGTCGGCCGCGCCAATTAGCCAAGATGGGAGATGTAATGGCAACCTCATGAAAATCCAATGCTGTCTTTCTTTGCGCACTGTTTGACTTTGGGAAAGATTCCTCCGGCAAACCTCAACACAAATACCCATAAGTATCTATACGCAAAGATTGCAACTACAATATAATCACATACCTACACAAGTAGCAAGACATGAAAATTCTTCTTATTATGTTGGAAATCTAAATCTGAATACAAAAATGTAACACGTACGAAGTCATCAAAGTTGCGATTTTGAGGTTACAAATTTTATAATAACAACATTTTCTTGCATTTCACAGCAAACTGAGCAGTTTTAGACGGTACAATTTCATCAACCATTTCTACGTATTTTTTTAAATTGTTCAAGAATATAGCAAATTCCCATATTCCTGCTCAAGAAATGCGCAATACTCGGTTTAACTAAAATAACCGAAATAACAAAACAGCTCTTAAAAATGGATCACTTCTGACGTGAAGCGTCACACACTTTGTATACACTCTGTATTTTAGATGTTAAATTAGTTCACGATAATTTTTTAAGATTACTTATCTTGTTGGACCAAGCAGATTGTAGTTGAGTACATCTGCTATACATGCATGTGTTCCGAAGCTGGCGCGGGGCGCGAAAGCAATTTGGTCCCGCTGGTGCACCGTGCGGCCCCAAACTCCCTTATCCAGACTCGAGACTCCTAATACAGTTTAGCCTCATTAATATTATAAGCGCCGGTGGTAGAAATGAACGCATTGCACACGGACCGGAATGCCAGGGCCCCTCAGCGACTGTATTACTGTATAAAGTGTAAAGTATAACAATTCGGCGAATGGAGTCAACTCGTCGTTTCGTCCGCCTTGTCACAAATGGGAATGATTTATAATAAGCCCCTTTACACTTCCACGTATAACCCCTTCCCCGTCTTACGTCTTACCAAAGGCTTCCTCTTCCACTTTGTTACGTTGGCCCTCGAGCATATCACACGAGAAGAACCAACCCAGAACCACCTCACACAAGTGCACAAGTGCCTTGGAGCGCCGGAGCACCCAAGAGAAGTGTTTTGCCACTGCTGCCAGATGAAACGTGTGAACGGAGAGAGCGAGCGCACACATACACATTTAACATTTCAAAGAGCACCACCAGCGGTGGCCTCCCTCGCTCGGGTGCCTTCGTGAGCGTCGACAAATTTAATTAATTAAGACGAATAAGATTAATTGGCTCTGCTGCTAAGTGGTTAGACAGGTGTCCACCAATTTAAATTTTATTAATCAATCGATTGGATATTGGACCTTAAGACTGACGACTGAGACCTCGTTCATTGGCATATTCACTGCTTATTTTATACAGGGTGAACTATTAGTGGTGGAGACTATCTACTCAAAAAATAGTTTTAAAATGCTTTTTGTGTTCTCTAGTTGACATAGCTATTGCAATAGTGCGATATAGCTATTAATGCCCAACCACTATTCTTTTCTTGAAAGTCATCATTTTTTGCCAAAACTTCTTCCAGATGAATTCAACCTTTATAGAATCACCTTGTAGTAACAGTATTGCTGGTGGTAGGTATGTATCAAAATATGTTTGAAAAAATTAGATTTACACCAATTTTTTCACCACTGCCGATCGTTCTCAAAGTGTATGGGTGCGTGTGCATCCGTGTGTCTGGTCTAGTCGGCATTATCCAATGCGCTTGGACAATTTCCCGTCCATAAATTCCATATAAGACGTGCGAATTGCGATTGTGGTGCTGGCTGCAGACGAACACGAGCCGCGTAATGGGCTACCAAGTTACCACGAAGCAGAACCGTGCCGAGCGAACGCTGGAACGCAGCGATGGCGCCCTCCCAGCCGCTAGGATTGCGAACATGCGAACCACCGCAGCCCACAGCTTCGCGGGCGGCTGGCGAGGGGAGCCACACATCCGGCCTGGGTGGGATCTTCATTTCCGGCTTTGGCTTCAAGCTAGTTTCACTTAACATTATCATAAAGTTAATCCCTCGTCGCGCTGCAAAAATATCGTTTGGCCTTCTTTAACTGCTACATGACCTAGCATCCTAGATCTTCTACCATTTTGTTACTCTATTTTTTTTTTCGCTGCACACACATATTTCTTTCGTAGTACAAGCGCCGCAGTGCGGATTGCGGATTTGCTAACCCTAACCGCATTATATAATCATAACCGCGACCGACGAAATGCTAAAATCCTAAAATACAAAAAGATCGTTTCGCAATTCGTTTTTGATAGTCGACCTAAAGTCAGAAATGAATGCACTTTACGTTATAAATCTTAGAGCAAGTGCATGCTGATTTCAACGACCCATTTGTTTTATATTTTCGTATACTGCATGTCGCACAAATTACTTATTCTTTATTTGAGAATATTATACAAATAAAGAAGATATTTTAAAATTGAATTCAGCTCAATATTGTTGGTTGCAACTTTCTTGCGATTAACCGACATCGCCGACATCAGACGTTTGGCGTATTTATACGCATGTCTCTTGCGGTCCAGAGAAGGGGTTGGCGCGGCAGGGCACTTTTCTAGCCGGGGAGCAGGCGGCGCCCCCCCCCCCCCCCGGGTTCTGGATAGCTAGGCAGCCTTCCAAGCATGCCGGGGACCACCAAGAGTAGATAAAGCCAAACTGCCGACTGATTTATGCGGAATGAATCCGTGGAATTTAGACAGACGAAATTTGCATGAATTATTCGAATGCGATTTCAGTTCTACGACAGTAAAATGCTGCGACTACTCGAACCGAAATGCATGGCGATGAGAAGCGTCGAGTGAAGTATTCAGATCACTCGCTGCATATATATTTTCGTACATATTCGGCGGCAAAAACTTGCCACGTTCACATAATTTATTATAAATTACAATATTTGCGCACCCGAAATTATACGCGGATGGTGGGATCGCGGATGCAAACCGCAAATGGTTATTAAGGTACCTAAAGTTTCACCATAAACTCTTTTTAGATTTATTTAATTAGTTTATGCGAACGCCATTCGAACGGCACGGCACGGTGGCACAGCACAGCGCGGTGGGGATGCTAACAACTTTATAGAGTTCAATAAAACAAGACGAAATTAAACTTTATATTGTCCATTGTCTTGAGCGACAATTTTAGTAAGTCGTTGCGAAAACGTGCGTCAATGCAATCCTCTCTTCGAATTTAAACGCGCTAATTAAGTCGTAGCAAATGTGGAATGTTTGAAAGTCGTATTAAATAATTGAATTAATATCAGTCCAAGCTTTAAAATGTTTTTCTACGACCAGTACGACCACCTATTAGAGCAGACATCTAAATTTTATTTTAAACACGCTGTGTTTAAAGTAACTCAATTTAAACACAGCTTATCCATATTTGGGCATCAACTGACATAAGCACCAACATAATAGGTTACTTCTTACTAGGTTACACTGACATTTGACAAGTCTCTATCGCCAATAAAAAAAACCGTTAGGTTGGTTTTGCGTTAAGAGCACAAAAGAAAATTTAGTATTTTAAATTAAATTGCATATATCCATAACGATGTACAAGCCTGCTGTTTGATTGAGTACTAGTAAACAATCTTATCAAATGTACCACCCTGCGACTTGTGTATTGTCATGGCCCATGCTGGTGCAATGGTGCTTCGCACTTGAAATGCAGAGATGTTTCACTATAGTTAATCAACCTTTCAATTTCTAATTTCACAATGAGTCCTTAAACACACAATACCCAATGATTGTAAAACGTTTATTGGTCAGTCAAAAATCACTTTAAACAAAACTATATACCTGCGCCAGCAACAGTCCAGTCATATTTTTGCAATCTTTTCATACTTTGTCATCAAAATCCCGGTACATTTAACACGGCAAGATAAAGGATGCTCTTGCTGATGGAATCATGCAGGTTTGGCAGGCAATGATTGATTGTGGTACAAAGCTGAAATAAGCTAGACACGAAAAACATCTCGAATTAACCTCATACCGCGCATAGGCGGCACAGCTGACCAAATACGAAGTTGGAGTTGACAGATGACAGTTGACAACTGACAGAGCCGTTGCATGCCGTTAGAGGTCACGTTCGTGGATTTCTTGTTCTATACCCTATCTCTGTGACTATACCGATCTTAGTATTTTTAATTAAAAATACAAAACAAAAGGTCTCTTTTTCGACAAATTTCTCGCTCAATTTCTTGGTCGAAAGATGATACCGTGCAAAACCTCTAACTTTGTTATTTATGCCCCACGATCTGAAACCAGTGCAATAGTGCAAATTAGTAAGTGTTTCGTGCTTTCTGGATTTGATGGGAAGTCAATTTGATTTCATAGAATGCCAGCATAGATATCGTCCTTCGTCCTTATCGCTTCAAATTGTTGACATTATTTCGTGGCTATTTCAATCATGGGGTTGGTTGGTTTAATGCACTGAGCACTTGGGATGTACACCCTGCATCCTCCGAACGTCGATTATTGAAATTTCTCTCGGTCGAAATTGGTGGCAGTGCTGTCGAAGTCGAGTCCCGCTGAAAATACAGTTGGGGAAAGTTTGATGGATTATTATTGGTTCGCAAAGCTATGCGAGTTCACGTGCCCCGAGAAACATTGCTGCACCCCAAAGGCGTCCAAGTGCCCAAAGACTTGCCGAAGTGTTGATTTGCTTGCCGAATGGTTAAGGCCGGTGTAGACGGAAGTAATCAGGGAACCTAATCATCCGAGGTATTGTTTCGCAGCGGAGCGCGAAGGGCTGAAACTCCCAATGTCCGAATTACTTGCGGAAATTCCATTAGACCATCAGCTACAATCCATATAAAAGAAGTGATTGCTAAAGATTTAAGATTACCGCATTGGCATTGAATGTTGTTATGAACTTATGATTTTTCGCGTTATAGTTTATTATTAGGTCCTCAAAATACTAAAGATGTAGGTTTTATGTAAGAAATATTTGAAATTCTAATTTTAACCCAAATTACTTTCAGCGGAATGTTTAATTCCCTTGCAGTGCTGAGCTGAGGGCAAGTGTATTTTCTATATATTTTACAATAAATGCCCTGCTGCAAGATGTTTCGGCTGGCATCTGCAACGACGAGAGGACGAGAGGATGAGAGTCCATATTGCTCTTGCTCAGTGGGAGTGGGAGTGGGAACCTGGGAATATGTTAATGGGAAAGCAACCGATGGCAAACGGACATCTACCATTCACAACCCAGCGTGCAGTCGCTCCGAATATATTTTATAGAAATTCCCCCGAATTCCCAGTTTCGATGCTGGTACTACGTATTTTGCACATTTCGCTGGCAGGCAAAACATCACACCCGCGAAAGACGCCGCGAGTCCATGATTCCAATACCAGGCGCAGAGGAAGCGGTACTAGGAGGTTTATTCCTGGTTTTCGCAAGGATCACAATCGACTCCGCTGCGCGCATAAAATTTGATGCAGGCGTTCCTTATAATAACATCCCTGTTCCGCAGATATACGCGCGCTGGCAGAAATTCTAATTTGAAAATTCAATTTACACTTTTTAGAAGTTTACCATAGCTACCAAAAAACTTCGTATAATAATTGGCAATTTATCAAATATCCAACTTAACAAGGAAAGTCATCTTAAAATCGAATACATTTGTGATGCAGTCAAAGAAAATGCAATTATGACCCATTTTACCTAAAAATTATGTTATAGAAGTTCTAATTATTTATACTATTCAACTTTCAATTTTGTCACTAGAGGATGACTCATTGTTTGTCAGATAAGCTGTAGGCAACCGCACATACAGATTGTGTTGGATGGGTTGCATAGGTCTCGCTGAGTGAATGCTTCATTCTGACTCACTACGTTCGTTGCGAAATACTCGACCTCGCATCTTAAAATCAAACTTTACACACCAATTTCATAAATAACTATTTTCACTACTTAGGAGGCTTCAAAAAAATCTTGGAAAAATCTTCTAAGTGTAACTTTTCACTAAGAACGACATTTTTTTCCGAATACCACTGAACCAGTCTATTGAAATGTGCCTGCAGTGGCAAGATGTGCAATTTCTCGATCCGTGTAATGACGTTTTAACCACTGCAGCTTGCCTTATACACTCTGCAAACAAACATATGTGGCAGCAAATGTCTCAAGTTTCCTAGAATGCTAGAATTAATATTGTTCTAATGTGGCGCAGTGTTACATTCATCCCAGCGCTAGATCACGATGTGCAGATGTACGCGCAACAACAAAAAGCCAACATGCAACATGGCAAACATAAATTTCGCCCCAAACAAGCAGGAACAGCCAGGAAAACATACTCATATGATGCATATAAGTGTGTAGAGTGCGAACACGGCTTGGGATTTGCAACCGCCGAGCGCCAGACACATTACAATACAATATGATACAGCGATAAGAAGCGAACATGCCAAAATAATGCTGCAACTCGAGCGAATGCAAGAGGGTTTTTATTAGACTTGCTGACTGGGATATAAAACAAATATGTACCTAACGTTTGGCGCGTTGTGCGCGCACACAAAAAAATCATCATCCCAAGAGGTGTGTTGTAATCATGCACGTGCCTTCAAGGCACACGACTTGAAGTCGCGCTGCAGCTTCAAGCTGCAGTTTAAAACGTGTTGGTTGGACTTTTATGCAAATCTTCTGTTCGTGACTACTTAACGAGGGGGCGAAGCGTTAAAAACTTCTTTTGTTTCGCGTCGACTATAAACTTGTCAACGGCTGGAGGTCAAACAGAACATGCTATATCTTCACTAAGCACTAAGTATTATTCGATAAAAAGCGTTTAAGTAAATTTTGTGTCGTAAGGGTGTCGTCTGGACTCAAGACTCTTTTTATCTGCTATTATTGGGAACAATGGAAAAAATGATGAAAGCTGTCAATCAGTTATGGGTGACAGAGAAACCAGCTTGGTAGTCCAACGGTCATGCATCTCAGTTGCGGACTCAAAAGACTGCGGTTCAAATCCCAGTGTCGGAAGAACATTTATGTCAACTTTATTAAATAGATGTGTTTGCTTACAATGGTACATACACATCATATAAAGTGGAATGCTGCTATCGTGATGCAATACCGAGAAGGTTATCCCGCGATAGTAGCATTAGCGTACAGTAGGAAAAAAAGTTATGGGTGACAGTGACAGTGACAGTGGCAGTGACAGTGACAATTCACTATATTTTTACTTTTTTTGTTGCTAATGACAGTGACAGTGACAGTGACAGTGACGGGGACAGTGACAGTGACAATAACAGTTCACTATATTTTTACACGTTTCTGTTGACATAATGAAGTGGCAGTGTCAGTGATAGTGACAGTGACAGATCACTATATT
>JARJDQ010013288.1:0-16582 GCA_030264215.1 Geostiba sp. GC000077 | reverse complement strand
GATAATCTTTAGCAACAAGAATCCGAAGAGAAAATTCAATCCGCCCCAGTGGTTTGGGAACAATCCCCGAAACTGTTTTTTTGAGTTTTGCTTTCTTTGATCCGCGTTTGCTTTCGGACTTGTTACATTTACTTGGAGCTGCAGTTTCATATGCGCAATGCATTGGCATTGGTTCGAGGATAAATGAAAAGCACTGTAGAACAAGACAGGAGAAGATAAGGGAAGTTATATTTGAGCGTTTTGCAGATATCCAACATGTCAACGAAGGGGTAATGTGGCAAAAACCTGCGATAACTTCGTCTGCCCGCCAACGATGTACTGCCGGCTGGACGGTGATACCCCAAAGTGCATTCCGGACAATGGCCCACTGGGCGGCAGGGGCAATCCGAACGCGAATGTGGACCCGCACAATGTGAACGGCAACAACGGCAACGGCAACCACGATAACCCCCATGCCAGCGCGCCGATCTATCCGCAGATTCCCGCGCGTGGACAGACCACCACGCGTGCGCCAGTCTACCGCCCGAATGGCGGGAGCAACGGCGGTGGTTACCAGGGTGGCTCCATCGGCTCGGGTTACCCCGGCTCTTCCAATGGTGGTGGCGGCTATAGTGGTGGTACCATCGGTGGTGGATACCCAGGTGGTTACTCCGGATACCCTGGCACCAACAACCAGAACAGTAGGAATCCGGGCTATCCAAGCAGCAACGGCGGTAGCGGCTATCCCAGCAACTCTGGAGGCTACAACAATGGTTACTCCAACTCCAACTACCCCTACAACAACAACCCATACTATACACCCAATAACAATCAACAGCGGTATGGTCACAATGCAGCACCCACGACGTCCAATCCGCTCTACGACACTCTGAAGAATTTAGGTAAAAAATTGCTCAAGAATGCTATAAGCAACATTAAATTATAATCGCCTCATAAAGGAATTTCTAATGTTTAATATTTACTATTATGTATACTGTATCCGTAACGTGTCATTTGTGTTACAGGCATTTTCTGCTTCCTGTTAGTTGCCCGCATGCGACAAGTTTGAATCAGTATTTCACCACACTTTTACAATGCAACAAACGCAATGTTAAACCAACTTAAACCAAATAAGTATGTATCTCATCCGTTACCGCATTCAGAGCTCGAACAACAAAGAAACTGAAACTGAAACTGAAATGAGATGCGTAGTGAGCGATGGTATTTTTGATACTTAATGGTTGTCATTAGATTATAAAAATGATCAAGCCATAATTTTAAAGGAAGAACAGATCGTGTTCACTAAATGTCATGTGTTAAATTTGAAATTTTTAAATTTTTAAACGTATACTAACTCAATTAATAGTTTTCATGAATGCCATGCATCAAAAAAGCTAGTATCGCGTTCACAGTAATGTGTCCAAGTTTTGCCTTAAATTTAATGTCAACGGGTATTTATTTTCTGTCCGCAAATTTTCAAATTGTGGGCTGTTTAGAGCTAGATCTATATCTAGACTTAGGAGTTGATGCAATTGTTAAATTTTGTACATACATATTTTACATACGTCTAACTTCCAACTAATAACCACATTAAACTGATTTAAAGTAAAGCGATATTCTAAGATGATGACTTGTTATTATGCATTATGCATTAAGTATGAAATAAATGATTAACCGAAGTTAGAAATTCGCCAGGATGTTATGTAAGTATGATTAGAAATGCTTCGTTGTTTTTGCTAATGTGCTTTCAGTGCGATTAACGTTTGTATGTTTTTTTAACTACTTTTTGATTTATTGGTTGTTGGTTGGTTTATGGTTTTCTATTTGGTATTTTTGTTGGTTGTGGGTTGTTGTTGACTTACTGTTTCTACTTGTCGTAGCTTGTCTTTTATGTTTCCCATGCAGCAGAAAACTTTTCCTTAACACAATTTATTGCGAACAAAATATTACGCTTTAGTTTACTTTATATGTTTGTAGTCCTTAACTTTGATGTTATTAACCTTTAAGCGATGGCATGCTTGGCTAATGATGAAATAAAAACATTCCGCATCAAATCGCGAACGATGATTTGACTTGATGCGTTGAGTTGATTGCGTTTCCCTCTCGATGCTTGCGCATATTCCACCTGACTGTGCGCAAGTTTCACGCGAACATTGCACGCGCACAATTTTTATTTGGCGGCGGCAGCGGCGGAAACAACCGGCGCATTGGTGAATAGGTTCGCCTATTTGTCATCCGGGTAAACGGCAGTCGTACCGGCATACAGCAATGGTGGAGGCGACAGAGGGGCACGTTGATTAGATAGATCGACGGATAGATAGCACCGTGGGGCAGGGATGGATGGATGTGGAGTGCACGTGTAATATATGGAGCCGGAGGCCGCCGAAATGCGCGCGCGAGAAATGGAAATGCACCTCACTTTTATTCGACGCTTTACGAGCGTTTTATAACTGGCGACGGCGGATCGCCTATAAAATCCAAAACTCTATTAACCAGTTAATCAATTATTACTTGTACCAGCCTTTGCGCTAGCTTGGCTTACCCTGCACCGCTAGATTTATTCCATTACACATTATTTAGTCGGGGAAATTATGATTTTCAATTAAGCCCTATGGCCCTATACAGCCGTGAGCTTAGCACTCGTAATTAATAATTACAATTAACCGAAGCATCTAAACGTGCCTTTAGCTCCGCCCATTTGCTTCGTGTGCATCGGGGTTGCCCTGGTTATGTTGCGTTTGAGACATTTAAAGCCTCAGCGATAAAAAATGGCCGATTCGTAACAAACGGTTGCTGCATTAAACAAATATGTTTCGTTTGTAGGTTGACTACACTTTGAATAGCAGCTGCAGCAGGAAATGTGGTTTTAAGCGTGGCACCCTCAAAAGTGAATTTTTGACACATTCTGATTGCCGGTGGAGTAGATTTTGATTAAAACCGAAGCAGCGCTTTCACGTCGCAGCATTTTCCTGATGCTCTCGATAGACTTGTAAAAAAAAAGCTCGCGCATCGTCGGAGATTTTTACAGCCGTCGCAAGAGGATGAACCTCATTGTCTTCGCGCCGACAATGCGACAGTGTCTGGCGAGCACTTCAGGATCGTCCCCGATGCTCCTAAAACAAACGCATCGCGCAGAGAAAGTTGCGCCGCGCACCGAAATTCTTATCTATAGTTAAGATTTCGCATTTATGGCGCTTTCTTGTCACCGAAGGTTTACGCCGCTTTTTACGACGTCACAACGCGCACAATTCGTTACGTTTTCCCCTTTGCTTTCGGCACATCGGCCCGAATCGCACAGTGCGCGTCCTCTTTTCCTTCCTCCACAGCGTTTCACCGTAAAGCTGCCTGTTCCTGTGTGTTTGCTGTATTTTCATTTATTTCTGCTCGCGCACGCGAATATTAATATTTTCAAATGTTATCAGGTTAATTAAGATCCCCAAAGTGCGCGCACGTTTGTGACAAATGGGCGTTTTATGGATGAGCGCGACGAGGCGCGCCGATGAAAAATGAGATATCGAATGGCAGTTTTATTATCGAGCTGGCGCGAAAGACGCCGGCGAAATTGTCGCGTCTCATTGCCTGCCGAGGGGTGGAAAATAAAAGCATTAAAATGTGCGCGGCGCGCTCGCGCCTTCGTGCCATCGGGTGACACTTCAGTGATCAATTCCTTATTTCAAAAAGCGCGAGATTTATTTTACTTTGCCTCCGATTCTTCCTTCATATTCTCCGTGCGCTTTATAGCGCTTCTCGGGATTTATAGTTTATTTATTGTCGCGCATGTCGATGCACATCCGCGCACACCAAAAAAAGCGCACGGCGGCGGCGGGAAGCATCCAGCATCGACTTGTCCTGGCGGGATTTCGGCGCGGGATAATTTTCCAAAACGTGTCGTGAATCAATCTTGCCGATCGCCGCGAGTGCCATAACGCGCAACATCGTAAAATAATAAAACAGCTGACAAGTGCGCCCCGCGCCCCGGCGTAAAAATCACCGGCTATAATTGAAGACATCAATGTCGTCGAGGAGCCGACCATAAAACACTCCCATTCCCGAGGACCTCTTCGCCTTCGTCCGGTTCAGCAAAAAAGGGAAGCGCGCACAACAAATGCTGAATGCACACGGAATGGGTTTCAGCAGGAAAACAGATAAATAATTCATAGTTGTTTTGAATCCTGCTGAGGCTGAAGAAGTTGGAAACTTTGTGATTTCTCACCGCTCGCCACCCTATAGGCTGCTGGAACCATCCAGTCTCGGTGTCTCGGTTAACTTAAGGGAGAATGAGGAGGAATGATAATTAAAATACACTAGGAACGAATGAGACGCGAAACCGTATCGGGGCGGAAAAAGCAATGAAACTTTTCAAGTTGCCAGTTAGGGGCGCGAGACACCCCACAACAAAGCACATTATGCAAAGAAAAGAAAGTGCAAGAAGCACTAAGCAAGTGCGCACAAACTGGCGTTGCACCTTTTCCACCGGCCTTTCGCTTGATACCAATTAGCATGGAAAGTGGTTGGTTTGTGCGAAATTGAAAATAACAACCAGTTAACGGCCCCTACCATTCCGCTTCCGTATCTAGCGCCATCTACTTCCGCAAGTCTCGACAAATCTTTTCTATCAACAAATTTCGTATTTACGAAACTTGAATTATAATTACATTACAAAGTTAAACGTTATCGATCAAAATTTAACTGTAAATGTTGAGCAAGTCGAAGATGATACTCGGAATCAATTTCCAGAGCGTGTCGTTCAGGTATCTCAACAAGTTTGCAACTGAAAAAGGAAGATTTACCAGAGTAAATTGATAAATAATCAAGTATAAATAAATCTCATACTTCTGACTTTGAAAAACTCCTCGTTCCAGTAAATTTCTTTTAGCTAAGTAAAACATGCCATTTTCAATCAATTCTCCGTCCCAATCTTGTCTCCTTGGTCGGTTCGATGGATCGAAATTCCCGGCAATGACCGTTCCATTCGAGTTTCGTAACCATCTCAACTTGAAACTCCTAAAAATCAATATTTATGATCACCTGTGAGCCGTGATATAAACTTTGGCAAATTTTCATACTTGGTAACAGAAAAAACGCATTCTACTCCATTCGCCACCATTAATTCCAGAGCGTTTCGCAAATATTCATGGCGAATGAATGGCGAAGTGCATTGCACCAGAAGAAGTACGTCGATTTCGGGCCTCCAAGTGAGAAACTCCTGAACGGCAAAAATGGATGTTGCCTTGTCAGTCGCACTTTCTGCACTGCGCCAATGCACATTGACTTTGTCGTTTGCTGCTTCAAGCACATTACTAAACATTACCAAACATTAATTTAAAGAATAAGGTAAGTACAGTTTACTTTTAATGGCTTCCCTGTAGATTTCATCATGATCTGTTGAGACCCAAACGTTATCTATCCCTTGGACCTTTAAAATTGCCTGCAGTGAATTGGCAAGTAAAGTTTTACCGTTGATTGGTGCGAGATTTTTTAGTTTAATGCCTTTGGAACCTCCTCGAGCCAAAATTAACGCTGCTACGTGCCGATTGACACGGAATGGATTGCTGCGAAACAAAGATTTGTACCTTGTTGATGTGTATGCTGTTTTTCTTACAATGTTTCTATTTGGCACAAACTGACTAGAGTTATAGCATGAAACACACACAGAATGAAGCAGACTATACGGAATTTCATATTCTATGATGTGATGACTAAACTATACTACACTAAACTAAGCTATATCGCAACTAAACTAAACCGGACTTAGATGAATGAACGCAAGCATCGTACATTTGTACATGTGCGCTGCAAGGCATGTTTATTTATTGAATTAGATTAAAGTTGATTAACCCCACGCGCACGATGGTCGCTGGTCATACTCATGCGGGGATTGTGTGATTCAATTAGAAAACTTTTTATCCTCGAGTCCAGTACTCCAGTAGGCCTCGTGAGACATTCGATGGCGGTCCTGTTATTTTTTGCGCTCCTCGCAGCGCCGAGAACGAATGTTGTAAAGTTAAGGGTTGGACATCAATTGGCTGAACAAAACGGCACACCATAAAAGTGTCACACAGCGTGTATGCCGCACGGAAACCTACAGCGCACATGTTCGACGTTTCCTTTCGCCGGCTTTCGGCGCTTTCGGCCGCCCACGGACGCAGCGGCGTTGTTATGTATGATTTACGCTGTACCGGAAGCTGGCATTCTGCTGACGACATAAAATACTCAATAAACCCGTTCGTCGGCACATAACTATAAAACTATCAAAGAGGGTGTGGGCCGTGTTTGGTGATTTGGGGCTGCACTCGTATTTCCACCTAAAATTATCACAGGCAACCGGGCAACATATGGCGGCGACCGTCGGTCGCCAACTTTGCAGGGTGTCATATAAAGTCCATTAGTTTGGTAATCAATTAAAATGTTCTGTTTGCTTTCCTAAAAACTATTTAATGGCCCTTTATTGAAGATGCAATAGAACAGACGACTAAAATATGACAATCGTTATTTATTCTTAAGAAACTTGCAGCATTGTTTTGTTTTATTTTATTATATTTGGTTAACAGTACTAGATAAATATCCTGCATTTTGAATTGAATTCGTAGTAAACTTTAAGCAAACACTAATTTACACAATTTCTAAATTGAGGGGTTGGTCGCAATGTTAAACCGACTTAAACCAAATAAGAATGTATCTCATCCGTTACCGCATTTAGAGCTCGAACAACAAAGAAACTGAAACTGAAATTGAAATGAGATGCGTAGTGAGCGATGGTATTTTTGATACTTAATGGTTGTCATTCGACTTTAAAAATGATCATGCCATAATTTTAAAGGAAGAACACTTCTGTTCATGTTCACTAAATGTCATGTGTTAAATTTAAATTTTTAAACTTTTTACAATTAATAGTTTTCATGAATGCCATGCATCAAAACAGCTAGTGTCGCGGCGTCTAGAGCAATGTGCCCAAGTTTTGTCTTAAATTTAATGTCAAAGGGAATTTATTTTCTGTCCGCAAATTTTCAAATTGTGGGCTGTTTAGAGCTAGATCTAGATCTAGACTTGGGAGTTGATGCGATTGTTAAATTTTGTACATACATATTTTACATACGTCTAACTTCCAACTAATTACCAAATTAAACTGATTTAAAGTAAGGCGATATACTATGATGATGACTTGTTATTATGTATTATGCATTATGATTAGAAATGCTTTGTTGTTTTTGTTAATGTGCTTTCCGTGCGATTAACATTTGTATGTTTTTAACTACTATTTGATTTAATGGTTGTTGGTTGGTTTATGGTTATTGAAGATGCAATAGAACAGACTACTAAAATATAACAATCGTTATTTATTCTTAAGAAACTAGCAGCTTTGTTTTGTTTTATTTTATTATATTTGGTTAGCAATAAATATCCTGTATTTTGAATTAAATTCGTAGTAAACTTTAAATAAACATCTATTTACACTATTTCTAAATTGAGGGGAGGTCTAAATTGAGGGGTTCATCGAAAGAATTTTGAAAATGTCGCCACAATCGCACATTTTGTAATAATTCTGGAGGATAACTATAGGCAACCAACAATGCATATTGAGCACATTTTGGAATCCAGAAGGCGATATATTTGTAAATAATCATTGTTTTTATTTCAGTAGACATTTTACAAATAAGACGTTTTGTGTACAAATATTTTTTTAATTACTGTTCCAAAATTATACCGTATTTTACACACAAAAACGATAAAACTTGCCCGTAATTTTAAAAGTCTAGTCTGATCGTGAGAGCGGGATTCACTGCGCAAGATGGCCGGTAATATTTCCGTTTTAGTAGCTGCGTGTGCTTCGCGTTAGCTACACGCGTTTTATCGATCATTGCAGTTATATCTGCAATTGCGACGCCGATGACGCTCGTGGAGGGCGCAAATGCCACGAAGGCACCCAGCTTCACCGCGCCAATCATCCAGGACAATCCGACAGGATGGGGTCCGTGCGAACTACCCGATCAATTCAAAGATATGCCGTACCAGCCGTTCAGCAAGGGCGACCGCCTCGGCAAGATCAGCGATTGGACCGGCGCCGCATTCCAGGACAAGAAGTACACCAGTGAGTCATCGGGCAATCAACGCTACCCTACCGCCATGTTAAACATTGTGTTTTCGCAGATAAATACGCATCGCAGTTCGGCTCCGGCAGCCAATATGCCTACTATCATGACGAAGACGAAAGCACCTTCCATCTGGTGGACACGACGCGCGTGCAGAAGCCGCCGTATCAGCGCGGCCGCTTCCGTAACAACCAGAAGAACATGCGCGGCCGAGGAGGTCGCGGAGGCGGCCACCAGACCGGTGGCGGCATGCAGCAGCTGGGCAAGGGGGTGAAAAACCATCGAGACAAGGATCGCAAGGGCATGAACAAGAAGTGGGGCCAAGGTAGGCCCCAGATTAAGATTCGTGACGCCTCCGTCACGGTCAAGCCGGACTGGGTGACCATTGAGGAGATGGACTTTCCACGTCTGGGCAAGCTGTCCCTGCCGAACATCAAAGATGGTGAAGACATTGTCAATTGTGGTGAATTGGAGTACTACGACAAGACCTATGACCGTGTGAATGTCAAGAATGAGAAGTCATTGCAAAGTGTGAACAGGATTTTCCATACTGTAAGCTTTTGTATCTTTACTTGCTGCTTTTGTTGGCCCTGTTTTAACATTTACTTTTTCTTGACTATTAGATGCAAGAGTATGAAGAAGTTTGATTAATTGTATGAATTTTCGCCAGGTAACAACTACTGATGATCCAATCATTCGTACGTTGTCGAAGAGTGAAGGAAATGTTTATGCTACTGATGCAATTTTAGCAACTATTATGTGTTGCACTCGTTCTAACTATTCTTGGGATATAGTGATTGAGAAAATTGGTGAGTATCTTCATTCCTCATACTATGTATCTTTATAATAAGAGATTGTAAAGGCACATTTACACTAGTAACAAATTTGTTAAATGCGCCTTAAGAGATTTGTAAACCTCAGTCAAACCGTCACAAAGCAAATATTTAATGCATGATGAAGTCAAAAACTACGTATTTCAATCAAGTTGTTTTGGTTGCTGTTTCTTTGAATGTGCTGTTGTATTTTGCAGGAGATAAGCTCTTTTTGGATAAGCGTGACAACACGGAGTTTGATTTGCTGACCGTGAACGAGACGTCAGTGGAGCCGCCTCAGGACGATGGCAACTCGCTGAACTCACCACGTAATTTAGCGCTCGAAGCGACGTTCATCAATCATAACTTCTCCCAGCAGGTGCTGCGCAGCGGCGAGAAGGAGCCGCGCTACAAGTTCGACCAGCCGAACCCGTTTAAGAGCGAGGACGAGGAGGGTGAGGTCGCCAGCGTCGCATACCGCTACCGCAAGTGGGATCTGGGCAACGGCATCGTGCTGGTGGCTCGTTGCGAGCACGACGCCGTCGTCCAGTCGCCGAACGGTGAGCTGCAATACTTGTCCATCAAGGCACTCAACGAGTGGGATTCGAAGCTCGCCAACGGCGTCGAGTGGCGCCAGAAGCTCGACTCGCAGCGCGGCGCCGTGCTCGCCAACGAGCTGCGCAACAACGCCTGCAAGCTGGCCAAGTGGACCATTCAGGCCCTGCTCGCCGGTAGCGATCAGATCAAGTTCGGATACGTGTCGCGGTCGCACGTGCGCGACAACAGCAAGCACGTCATCCTCGGCACGCAGCAGTACAAGCCGCACGAGTTCGCCACGCAGATCACGCTCAACATGGACAACGCCTGGGGCATCCTGCGCTGCATCGTCGACATCGTCATGAAGCAGAAGGATGGCAAGTATTTGATCATGAAAGATCCTAACAAGCCCATGATACGTCTGTATGACATTCCGGACAATACCTTCGAGTCGGACGGAGAAACGGAGTCCGAGGACGATGTCGGCGATTCGACAGCGTTCCAGACGCTCTATCCTTACAACAATATGGTCAAGCGCTAGCTAGGTGCGCACGCTGCGTTGGTACTCATTGATTTTTTATTCGTAGGTATTTGGCTGTTGCCTTTGGGAAGAATAATCAATAAATGAAAAGAATTAAAACGAAATACATCGGATCGCAGGCGACATTTTGATGCCTGTTGCCAGTGCCATCTCTCCCATCGACTTAATCCGCACCATGCACCAAGCTCCAAGCTCCAATTTAACTCGATCACCTTAGCTTCAAGCATCCCTGAACACTTATTAATGTCATATATAATCCAATATATTTTAACCCTGTTTTTATCATACCAACAAACATTGCCAATATTATTTCATAGATTCATGTGATTATAGAATATCTTATTATAGGTACATACAATAGGGCTAGTTGCCCCCTAACTAAACGTACACGGTAAATAAAATAACAATAATTAAAATTAAAAGTAATACTTTGTACAGCTTAGCGTTTCGCGTCGCGTCACTGCTGGTCGATGAGCTCGACGAGCTTATTGCGTGCGTGGAACTCTAGGATGGTCAGCTCGAACTTGCGGATGACCATCTCGACGTCCTCGTCGGTGATCTCCCAGTACATCACGAAACGGCAGCAGCCGGCGTCGCGGCTGGCGCCCTTGATGCTCACGCGGTACGTGTCCGTCTCCTTGATGTCTGCGAGCCGTTGGAGGAACTCCTGAGCGGTGACACGCGCCTGGTCGATGTTCACCATGAGGATGTTGGTCTGCACCGACTTCATGTCCACATTGGCCAGTTCGGAATTCATATTATTGATTGCTGCAAAAGACAAAAGCAAAAAATAAGAATTAAATTGTTAGGTTATTTTTGATGCAAGGACGTGATGATGATTTTTCTGAGCGGTTTAGCACACGACGGTATCGCCTTGAAGCGAGGGGAAAAAATCAGCACGCCCTTGTACCAAACAATTATTTTCTAGAAATGCACACAAACAATGCGTGAACACAAAGTTGATCAAATTCTAGTTTGAAAAACAAAAAATTGCATGTAAATCAAATGGGATTTGACTTCCATTCATTCATAGTGCGCAATTGCTCTCTTTTTAATGCATTTAAAAAAAAGTTCAGTAGGCATACCCTTGGCAATGCGTAGAGTTTTGTCGTGATCGAGCTGGAGGCGCTCCAGGTTCTGCAGAGCGACAAGGCCGGCGGCGGCGAGGAAACCAGATTGGCGCATGCCTCCTCCAAGTGCTTTTCTGTAGCGACGCGCTCTAAAACCAAGAAATGTTTCGTGCAAATAGATATGTTGCAAATTCTGATGAAATTATTGAATGATTTTTTTCACTTTTAAACTAAATGTATAATCATGGGGTCAAGCAAAGCGATGTGAATTAGTGATTGGGTTATCAGTGGCGTCAGTCAGCTGGTAACACAAGCGAAGATTTGAAATTTCGCACAGTCTGCCGCTAATTACTGTATTATTGCATGTAATCGCATCATTTAAGCCATGACCAGATCATTTAAATTTACTCATGTGATTAATGACTTCAAATGATGTTGAAATACAACACTTGCAAGTGTTTATGCATGTTTGGGGTTTGAGCAATGATAATGTAACTTACAACTGGCAAAACTGCGCGGTGCCGGCAAGCATGGAGCCAACGGGGGCGGCGAGGCCCTTGCTCAGACAGAAGCACACCGAGTCCATGTCGCGCACGATGCGCGCCGGCAGCGTCTTGCTGGCGACGGCTGCGTTCATCAGCCGCGCGCCGTCCATGTGCACGGGGAGCGCGTGCCGCTTAGCGATGCCCACCAGCGCATCGATCCAATCCAAAGGCAGCACCTACCACAACACAAAAAGACAACGATGATTAAGCGGATATCGAAGCATCAGGCGATGCCATCGCCCAAAGAGGATGTTGGCGATTATGATAGTCGATATTGGCAAAGGGGCCGGCGCCGCAGCCTACATGATACGTCTGCATATGCGTAAATCGTGCCGCGGCGGCGCGGCGTCCCTTTTAGTCGCAAACGAGTCACAATTCATAATTACCCTGCCGCCGCACATGTTGTGCGTGTTCTCGATGATGATGAGCGACGTAATCGGCTCATGGATGTCGCCGATGCCGCGAATGCGCTCCTCCATCTCCTTGAGGTCGAAGGTCCCGTCCTCCAGGTTCTTCAGGCAGTTCTGCGACACGCCGGCGATGAAGGAAGGACCGCCTGTATAAAAAATTATGAATAAGTTTTTCCATTTCGTTTACAGCGACGAAAATCTAAATCTAAAGCATACCTTGTTCAAAACGGAATGTATGTCCACGATCACCGCAAATCACTTCGCTGCCACGCTTTTGACAATGCACCATAACTGCAAAAAGTAAATAATGATGAACTACTTTTGATCGTGTCTTTGAGAAAAGGACGTTTATTATCAATTTATCAATTACTGAAGAATATTTTAGGTACTAGTTTTGAATATATGATGCACAATGCACAACGAATGAAATTGGTCCGAATGTTTCTACTGTAGTAACGTTTTAGGAACCTACACAAAAAGTTAGTTTAAGATGCAGCCTTGCACTCATTTGGCTTGCGAAAAATACTGTGCGAGTTAACTCGTCCGCAGTACAGCATGTATATCTTAATCAATTTGAATTTGAAGATGTATGTCGAAAATTGATCATGTGCCAAAATATGTCAAGACATCAGGTGATTCACAAAGCAGAGAAATGCAAACTTTTTCATGAATCCTTCAAGGATTTCCGCTGTGAGCCAGCTGCAAAGTGAAATTACCCTTGTCCGCTGACGCAGGCTCAAAAACTCAAATAATTACTTTTGTGCACTCGTGCACTGCCATACTGCCAATTTGGTTCATTAAATGCATACTGCTCCAAGAGTCTTATATTACATGCATTATGAAATTGTAAACGTAAATATGTTTTCTATTTTCTGTTTTCATTAATTTGCTTTGTTCGGCTATTTTGCAAACGCGTTTTCCATTACAAGTGTCAAGATTTCAAGTTTACACGTGTGCATGATTATAATTATTCCTGCGTATGCAGGAAACTTGCGCCAATCATTTGAATTATTTTTTTCTTTTAATCCTTCAATCGGTCAATGGTTGAATGCGATATTGAAAAGTTCGTTGAACTGCTTTCCGACTTCTAAAGTAAAGCCACGTTAATTAAATGGAAACGAGGTTGTCTTCACCGGCCTTATAAAGAAGTACTCGCTGCGGTCACTTACTTGCGAGCAGGTTGGCCATGGTGCCGGACGGCACGAAGACGGCGTCCTCCTTGCCGAGCAGCTCGGCGGACCGGCGTTCCAGCTCATTGACGGTGGGATCCTCCCCATAGACGGAGTCCCCAACAGGCGCCACATACATGGCGTCGCGCATCGCCTGCGTCGGCTTGGAGATGGTGTCACTTCTCAAGTCCACGAAGTGCACATCGTCGAAACCATTCGTGTACCCGGTGATGAACTCGTACGGCATGTTGGCGGACTTCTTCGTGCTTTCTACGTGGACAAACGACGAGTTTTCGAAGTTTGCGAAATTCAAAATGTCGATTTGACTGTTTCTGATTGGTACTTCGGTTTGAAGGATTCTTTCAGCGCAAACTTTCACTTTTTGATTGCCGTTTTTAATCTCGGCGTTTCGCGGAGCTAGATTAGCGCCGAGGAGCAATGCGGTGGGCTTTTATAGGAGACGTCGGTCTATCCCCCTGTCGACGGACCAATCGCGGACGGAGGCGCGCGCGGCCACTGATCGCATGGTGTGATTTTGGCGTGCTAATGATAATCGCCCATCGCGCGTAATTGCGCGCATACGTCGGGCTTTCATTACACATTACACAGCAAATTGCGAACAGCTTTTCAATTGAACTTCGCGCGGCGCAACAAACATTGGTGAGTGGTTTGATTGCGCTACACAACAACGCCATCAACAATTCAGTCAACATTCAATCAAATCAATGCATTTTTTTAAATGCCCTATAAATGTTTATTTTATTGTTATTATCATGTTTTCCTTGTATTTTTAGTTTCGATGCATAATATTTATTATTGTTGATTTTATCCATTATAGAGTTATAAAGAGTAATGATACCTTTTGAATTAATTGTACTTCTATTATATTTTAGGATATATATTTTTGCTATAAATGTATTAAAAGGAAGCAATAACGCACTAAAAATTGTTCGTGAATTGTTTAACCTTTTTCAAACAGTGCGCTAATGAATCAATGAAAATCAAATGTAAATACCTTTTTTCAGCGTGATAGAACGGGGCATTTACATTCAATTATTTGTTTTCCAAAGAAAGCTTGAAGATTAAATCAACTTCGTGTTCACACATTGTTTGTGTGCATGTCTAGAAAACGAAAATTGTTTGATGCAAGGGCGTGCTGATTTTTTCCTCGCTAGCTCTAGCACATCGCCCTTGGATGCCATTGGATGAAAAATAACTATTAATTAATTATCAAACTTCTTTCGATTTATAACAACCATCCTCAGTGAAAATCATATCTGTTAAAATTTATGAAGATTAAAATTTTTCTTCACATCCATAATTATTTTATTCTGATTAAATTGTAGGTAATTATAGCGTTTTTTACTGATTTTCCTAAACCTAAACAGGTGGAGGATCAGTATCGGAAGGTTTGTTGATTAGATAATTGTTGTATCAATATTTACACAACTGTGCAGATTTATCAAAAGCAAATTTATCCCTACTTAATCCTCTTGCCACAGAAAAATCAAAATATACATAAGTAGGTAAAGTAAACACTGTTTGTTTAGCGCGTAAGTATCTGCGCATTATTTACACCAAGTCAATTCAAGTGCAGCATTTTAACTCAACAAATCAACCACATCCACCTTGCGTCACCATCAGCAGAGATGAGATGCTGAGGTGACGTCGTTGCTGCCAGGCCTGTCAATTAAGAGCGCTGGGCCGGCCATGAGGCAATCCCCTCGCGAAGCGTTTATCGCCCCCTTGTCGAGGCGCGCAATCAAAACAATATCATCTATCATGTTGCTCGCATCACCGCCTTAACATTGACCTCCTCGATTGCCGAATTGCCGCGGTGCGCAGGGGCGCAGGTTTCGCAGCATGTCAGAAGCCGAAATTTTCAAGCAAGCAATCGCTGCGGCTTCACATTTGACCTGCGGACTCGCCGGCCAGCGTTGCTCTGGTCATTGTTGTGCGCAATCTCAGCCAACGCTTAGCGCTATTATCATGTCATGCAATTTGTCAAACTTTTTTGGCATCCGATAACACGGCACACAGCAACAAAACGCAAAACACGCAGAGCACGAGCTGATTTGCATTCGATACAAAAAAGCAGGGCGCGCGCGCACACATAGTTGGTGTTTGATAATATGTAAGCTTGAAATGTTTGATAATTTATCACCAGTAACACCACCTCGGCAACAACTACGTCACGCTGCCGCTTTCAAATGTGCAAATATTTGTGAATGCACTGTTTACGAGATGTTAATAACAAAAAATAATGATTGATTTGATGAGTTCAGAATATGTTTGTTGTCTTAACAGTGCACTTTTTGTTTTTTTATGAACTCTTCTACATTCACCTTATCACCTACAAGTCTACCGCTCTTTCATTAGACGTATTTATACGTCTTGAGCATTTGAAGGTCTATTAGTCTAACTCTCTATAACTGCTAAGTAAACTAGTAATTTAATTTCACATTTCAGCCTCTACCGCTAGCGTGCAAAGTGCAAATGAATATTTAATAAACCCTCAAGCTTCTTTCATGCCTCTCTATACCTGTAGTAGCCACACGAGATGCTTATTATTGTTGTTGTCTGTATATACTATGCACGTAGATTGGAGCAGTTGGAGAAAAAAAAACAACACGCAGTGTTTAGATATTCAAAGAGCGTGGCCACAGCATTACTCAGACTGGCTGTGGTACATAATTTGTAAATTTATCATTTTCTCATATAATCAATACAATCGTCGAATCATACCACCCAAGTTTCTGCTAATGCTAATATTTAAGTAAACGCGGACGCTTTTATATTTTCTTCATTTACTTTATGTGCTTCTTTAGAGGCTTGTGAATTTGATTACTAAATCTCTATAATTACAACATAAATGGTTGATATGGAATATTGAGCATGAGCGGATAGAACTGAAAGTGGAAATTGTGTAAAAACTTGATGGTGTCAGATTCAAACAGCGAATCTATGTTGTTGGTTAACGTGCTGTTTTGTATTTTGAGCATGCTTGCATGGTTCTAAAGTTATAAAACTTCATTCTACTCTTGTAATGTAATATCAAGGGTAATTCTCAAGAACTGATTATAGCGCAAAAATTAGCTCATATGTCACTATCAAAGCAAAAGAAGCAATTAATTATTAATTACTATTTATTATTTAAACTATTAATATTAACTATTAAATTTAAAAGCTCCTTTCGATCAAAATCAAACTATCCGAAAAAAATGACACCTTTTATAGTACATTGTGATCCAACGTGTAACATACTATTTTTCCGCCGATCGACCAAAAAGTGCCATATTAATAAATAAATATAAATTGAATTAAGAGTTTGAACTTGAACGATTTGAACTTGAATGACGGTGAAGAGACAATGTTTTATGTTCATTTGTTTGTCGTTTGTCGTTTCACTGGCAGCGCCATGGCAGCCGT
>JARJDQ010013268.1:0-12832 GCA_030264215.1 Geostiba sp. GC000077 | reverse complement strand
TCGAAGAATCCCGTTTCCCAAGGACACCCTGTATATGAAGAAGACGGAAGTATTCATTTATATATAGATCATTATGGTCACAATATTCATGCATCAATATACCCCAAGAGGCATACTGAACCAAACCACGGCCAAAAATCTGTTACTAGCCTCGGGTCTAAAAGTATTTATCCACGCATGCATAGTACTGATGCTATTATCATACTGCTTTGACGATAATAAGAGGGCATTGTATACACGAGACTGCCATTAATCACTAAGTGATTAATGAGACTGCCATGTATAACATGTATGCCATGTATACTGCAGTGTATACAACGCCCTCTTATCAGTACTATGTATGCGTGTATAAAGTATAGTATACTATACAGGTGTAATGACCAGTAATCACTCAGTCGACTTGACTTGATTACTGATAGTCATTACACCCTAGTGGTATAACATACTATTATATGTTGTGACTGTAACTGTGAGTATACAATTGTTTTTAAGCGGAAATTTTATCAGTCAAGTCAACTTTTTATACTCACTTGAGAATTTCTCAAAGTATTCTTAATCAAGCATTAACAAGCACTTAAAATGGGGCGGTTAAAGTTAAAAATGTTAAAATATTGCAAAGTTCAAGTTCAAGCCATAAACACAGCCAGAAACTGACCAGTAAGCAGTATTCTTACATGTTAATCATCAAAAGATCACTTTTGATGCGCATTTATTAGTTTTATTTATGAAATAATGCATTTATGTACTCCACATAATCATACCTCTTGATACATTTCTACAATGTATCTCCATTCTCCATATTTTTACCAACCTTATCGAAACACGCTTAACTACATTTACTAATTTATAAGTAATCGCAATCGCACAAAAATCTACAGAACTCGACAAAACAATTCTCAATGGTTGTACCCTTCGTATATCGATGTTTAACGTTTGATAAATGTCTATTGAATGTCTACATAGAGACGTAATCTTTATAAATGTTTACAGTTCAAATTTTACATTGAATTTGCAAGTAAGAGGGCTTAGATGGCCTAAAAGACATAATTGGAGTGTGAAACAAATGAAAAATCGATGAATATTTAGCGTAATGCAAACTGCAAACAGAGAACTAAAAACTTAATATATATAAAGTTGCACTGAACAACTTAGTTTATAGAATTATGAAATTATAATCATGATGCTATCATGCTATCATACAAAATGTGCATAGAAGAAACATGTAGACTGTTGTAAACGAATATTCGCTGTTTTTAATGTTTAGTGTTTAGTTTCGTAACAATTTATTCTTTTTCACTTTAGTGGCGATTTGAGTCGCTTCGCCATCGCCACTTTTCCTTTAGTCGACTTTTTATTTCCTTTTGGCGGCGATTTCTCAAGCTTCTTGACTTGTTTCAAGGCTGCTTTCACATTTTGTATATTTATTTGCAATTCATCATCCGTTACTTCATCCTCTTCATCGTTTTCTACATCTTCCTCAAAACCATTCTCCTTTTCATCATCCATTTCTTCTACCTTCGTTTCCTTCGTTTTCTTCTGTTTCTGCGCCTTTTTCCTCTCAAACTTCTCCTGCTCCTTGTTCTGCTTGAGTTTCTCCACCTCCAGCTCCTTCTGAATAGCCTTTGCCCTCTCATAGGCATCTCCCTTGAAGATGTCTTCCAACGGATCCATTTTGTAGCTTTCCTTGGGCTTGGTTGCCTCTGCATGCATCTTCTGCTCCTGCCTGTTCACATACTTGCCCTTGGCAGCCAAATTAATCTGCATTCTATGCCTTGAGGGAGTCATATAATGCGGATTTTCCCATAATGTGGCCCCGCCGAAGCTCCCCGAGAAGATCTTCACCGGATTAAGGACAAATCGCGGCCCAACTTCGGCCAGGGCGCCTTCATCATTGAGAATTTGGAAATTCCTGAACCAGATCCTGTTGTCTAGCACTGTGAAGGTGTAGACATGATCAAAGAATGGCTGGCTCTTGGGGTGATGATTTGGAACACTGAATATTTGCATCAGCAGCTCCTTCAGAAGTTGATAGTGTGGCTTTTCGACGAAATTCGGGTCAAAACTCAACAGCGGTCTGGATCCCCGCAGGCAATTTCCAGTTAGTTTCAATTCAGCCATGGTATAAACTAAATTATGCAGAAAAACATGTGAAACCCATTTTCTAAGTTTGTGTTATAGAGGCCAAAACTTACTGTTTTCAACTAAAAACTTAACACTCGGACCATTTGGAACATTGCTACACCACATATAAAGGTCCTTCCTCTTACGCCCCTCGAAGAGGACCGCCTTGTTGCAGTTTTTGATCTCACACATTTCATTGATCACTGATAATGTCTTGGAGCGCTCCATCTTTGCTTCAGTTTTATGGTGTGGCATCAACATTTTGAGGTCTTCCATAAGATGTCGGTCCCGGAAGCTAATGCCACGCGCAGCAAACACTAATACTCTTTGCTTATTCCTCCATTTCGCCTGTACATCATTAATAGTTAGCAAAGAAATCGCAATATAAATTGTTGAATTCTTACTTTAGTGGGTATTGGATCATCGGACATTCGTTTCGGAGGCAAAGCAACGACATTTTCTTCTGCGGGTGTCTCAATTTGCGCACGCTTACGTTTCACTGCTTTCTTCACCATATTTTAAGCAATAATTAACAGTTTTAATGCAAAATATTGACGAACATGAAACACGTGCGAAGCGATGTTTGTTTCAAACGATTTTGAGGTTATTTCTTCTGCTGCGACAGTTCACGCAACTGCACGGGACGGCGCTGCAGTCAATCGATTGCAGCGAAAGTCTATTCTTCAACGGAAAATTCTGAACTAAAGAATATCTGATCAAATCACAATGTTGTGATCAATTTCTATCAATAATTCACGTTTTAATCACTGAAATTAGGTTCTAAAGCAATACAAACACGATGTTAACGTCTATGGTGAAGGAGCATCATCAAAAACAAGTCGTACGCAAGGAACTTCAGGGTAATTGCTAAAAGTTACACATTAGTACATACCAAGTTCACACATTTCCTTGTTGGTGAATCTTATCAATTATCCCTTGATTATTTAGAAACAAAGCGGAAAGAAGCCTGTACCTCAGCGTCCAATCTGACCCAGGCATTGGTAGATCATCTCAATGTTGGGTAAAGTATGAATCCTTGCAAGAAACATCAGTAATTCCTAATTACATGAACTGTTTTAGTGTTGCACAGGCTTATCTTAATCAGAAGAGATTGGATGCTGAAGCCAAACAATTGCACACAAATGCTACCAACTTCTCCAAACAGACACAACAATGGCTCACACTGGTGGAGTCATTCAGCAGTGCACTGAAGGAGCTGGGTGATGTGGAAAACTGGGCAAAGACCATTGAAGCTGATGTGAAAACAATCACAATGACTCTGGAGAGTGTTTATAAAAGTTCACAGGAGCCAGCAGCAACAACTAGTCAAGCACCAAGCAATTAATCACTATAATTTTAGCATAGATTAGTCTGATGTTTTTTTTAAGTGATAAATTGATTTGTTTGATTTGTTGATGGTAAATACACGATTTTAGGAGTTATAAGAATGTTTTGTTTACACTTGGTATTTATGTTGACCTTGTGATTATGCATTTGTCATTGATGATTCATGACTTTCACGCCAGGGCCAGAGAAGAGGAAAATTTTGAACATAGTATTATCTCGAATCAACCGCAAGATTAAAGAATTTGGAAGTTGATTCATTTCGAGCTCTTTTATTATGCGTTTTTGTGTGGTTTATTACCCTATTGCTTGTAAAGATGGGATTAATCATCAGGTGCATTTTGCAACCCATCTTATTGATATATGTCAATGTCAAACTTCCGCCATTTAAAATTCAGAAGATGTACAAGGTGAAATTTTCGCAATTTTACCAGAAAATGTTCACCAAACCAATCACTGTGCGTTTGATGAATATGTAATTGTACATTTTGCGCTTAGATATTGCGAATTAATTGAATTTTAGTGCTGTTTTTTGCGATTTTATAGCAAATTTCTCGTCCTTTTGCTCGTTTTGCAACAGACGACGCATGCGCATTGCGTGCCGACGTGTGTGATGGTGGAGTAGCGGCCATATTCTTAGCGAGTCAAGTGCTTCTCGGTACGTCAAAACGCGCGATAAAATTTCTCGCTTTCGGCGCATTCCAACACTGAAATCGAAATAATATCCTGCGCGACGGCGGCGTACAACCCGCGCACGGCACGGTATCGCCTAATAGCATTCTTCGCGTGCCGAGCGCTCGTGTGCAGTGCGTGAATCGCGCGTATGGTGACTGCATCGCATGCAAACGTCGCGATTGAGGGCGAGCCGCGCCAAACAAACTCGCTGATAGCGCGCGCCCTGCGGATGTAAACACCCCTCCAAACCCACCGATCGGGGCTGCCGTGTGTTGGGTGTTCGCTGGCTGCAGGCCTGCACATCTTCGGGGCCGTGATATGCCCACCAGCCGCGGGGAAGTTGCCGTGCGGAAATCTTCGATGGTAGCGCACGCGCTGGCTTAGATCAAAACGGTTGAAACCCTTCGACCACGACCACGGTGATTGGAGATTCATGTGTGATATTAGTATTTAGGTGAGTGCCCCAAGGCCCCCAAGTTGCCCCAGCAGTGGCCACCGTTTCAAGCGCCTGGCATTACGTCAAAGTGCGATTGCGGTGTGGTGTGGTGTGGAAAATTCGGTGCGCTGTGCGTGTGGATGACACGGACAGGTTTGTTGTCCTTGTGGCTTCATTTATGCAAATTTCCGCCTGTTGTGGTGCGTTGGAGGCTGCGCTGCCTCATAAATTACGCGTCAAGCGTGCGTTATTCGCAGCTGCCGGCCAAATGGTGCGCTCGCGGCCGTGAGCGCCATCCACATTGAGATTGAGCATGAAGCATGAGTGAATGAGGCCACTCAGCCACTGGGTTCAGTGGGTTGTTCATCCCTGCCGCAGCCGCTGTGACCCTGTGACGAGTGCGGGTGCAGAATACCTGCAAGTGGCGAATTAAGGCCAATCAGCGGATTTTGCCCTGCCACAAATGCGCCCACAGGCCATACACTGTTGTGCACTTGGAATGCACTTGGAGTGGCATGGCAAGCAATCACTCACTATCAGTGATTCATGCCCAGTTATCACTATCACGGCGAAAGTAAAGAGATTATCATTGTTGGGCAGTGAGGTGTGAAGTGTTTGTGAGTTAATCATACACTTTTCATAAACATGTACTGATGTGCTGCACACCAATCACAAAGTTCACAACATAATTGAAATACTAATATTGATGCGTTTTTTGGCGCTTTTGTGCTTGTGTTTTTCTAGAGTCTAGAGCGCGTGCGATACGATGCCGGGACCACCGCCGCCACCGCCACCCGCTGGCTGCCCGCCACCGCCCATGCCGGCGTTCGGCGGGCGCGCAGCAAAGGGCGGCGGGGAGGAACGCTCGGAGCTGCTGAACGCCATTCGCAAGCAGCCGAAGCTCAATCGCGTCGACAAGGCGCTGATTAACGATCGCAGCGAGCCGCTGGCCGTGGCCGGTGCTACGAAAAGCGCGTCGCCCACCTCGGCCGGCGCGGCGATGAACGGCCCGCCGAACGGCCTCGGCGGTCTCTTCCAAGGCGGCATGCCGAAGCTCAAGAGTGTGAATCGCGCCGCGAACAACGGCAGTAGTAATAGTAATCATACAACAAGTAAGACAAGATTAGCAAACGCCTCAAAGCGTTCCACTGATAATTTGCATTACTTTTAGATGGTCCCGACTCGGCACCGCCCAGCATTGGCAGTAGCTTTGGGGATATTCAGCAGGAACTGAAGAAGCGCCTCAACAATGATGTGAGGAATACGAGTCGAGGTCCAGCGCCACCAGCACCTTCTAGGAATATTGCTGTATGTTACAGTTACACCAACATCTAAAACAAGTGAATACTCATTGATTTGTCACTGTTACAGAACGAATTATCTAGTCTTCAATCAAAGAACGGATATCAAATAAATAACAAAAGTAGTAATCAAATGCAGAGCCAAGCGCAGCATCGAAAAACACTGAGCAACGGTAACTTCAGCACGCTGGACTCCCCACAATCACGAAACAACAATCATGTCACGCCGGCGAAGAGTAATCATGGAAAGCCGAATCTGGCACCGAAACCGCCCGTTTTAGGTAAGTCTTTGTGCACTGACGTTAGTACTTAAGTTACCTTTTTGATCTGCATGCAACCTTTGACCTTTTGCTAGCGTTATTTTGGTAGAATAGCATTTCATTTGTTTTGTTTGGTTTTTGTTTTATTGCCTGTGCGTGATTGGCGGATGGCGGATGTAGAAAAGCCCAACAGCGCCACGCTGCCGAACGGCCGGCTGCGCAAGTCGAACAGCGTGCGGCTGCCCAGCTCGCCGCTGTCGGCGGCCGCCGCCGGCGAGCACAGCCCCGGCGTCTTCCACTTCGACACGATGCGGACGCGCTATCGCGGCGGCAGCACGCCGCACCTGGCGCCGTTTAAACCTAGACCGAGCGCTGGTAGACATTTTTATCTCTTCGTTTTTCTTCGTCGCTTGCATGATTTGACGTTTGGCAGTTACAAAATGGCTGCCAAACGTGAACATACAGGGAGTGCATTTTACAAGTGTGCATGTATACTTTTAAAATGTACTCATGGTATAAATTGCATGACTTCTTTTGCACTTTTGTGCTAGTAGACCGGGAGCCAGTAACAGATTTTTAGCCGTGATTAACTTCAGTATGTCTCTTGGGGTATAGGGATTCTTCGATTTTGGGTAGAGAAACTAATGATTTCTAAAAACCATTTAGGCAATAGTTGTTCAAAATTGAAATCTCCAAAACCATATAATATTTTCTAGTATACAGAGTATGGCACTAAAAATATACGGCCAAAAAATGTTTTTTTAATAAAATTCTATATTTTTGGCATATCTTTTTAGTGCAACACTCTGTATACTTGAAAATATTATAGGGTTGTAGAGATTTCAATTCTCAACAACTCTAAAATGTTTTTAACTATACAGAGTATTGCACTAAAAAGATTCAGACCGAAATAACCATTTTATAAAAAAAACATATATTTGGCCGTATCTTTTTAGTGCAACACTCTGTATACTTGAAAATATTATAGGGTTGTGGAGATTTCAATTTTGAACAACTTTTCTCTAAATGGTTTTTAGAAATTATTAGTTTTTCCTACCCAAAATCGTAGAATCGCGTTTTGTTGGAGCTGATATATGAAGAACACGTAATTATTCATTTATATACAGGGTGTCATTGAAATGCGTAAACTATTAGTGACCGTTCAATTCGTAGTCTTGCTCCCCATTGGTTAACTTAAATTGCTTATAACTTATAAAACGTTCATAATCTAAAACTTGTTTTTTTCGGCTGTCTACTCAGAATAAACCAAAGAATTGCACCACGGCAGGCATACTGTAGTAAATCACAGCAAAAAAATCTGTTACTAACGCCCGGTCTAAAACTTGAACATACAGGGAGTCAATTTTAGAAGTGTGCATGTATACTTTTAAAAGTTTCTAACTGTATAAATTGCATGATTTTTTTCTACTTTTGTGCTAGTTTTTATGTTTTTAATGCCGGTTTTTTTAGGTCGTCCAACACAACCACCACCATCGATACCCGCGCAGAAGGTAAAGCCGCCGGCGCATGCGCCCCCGCCGCCACCGACGACGCCGACGCCACTGCCAGCGGCGCCCACCCACGCACCGCCACCGCCGCCCCATCGGACTGTCCCGCCAGTGCCTACACGAGCAGCGCCAGCCGTAAGTTTACATAACCTACAAACTATTAAAAACTACAGGAAATGTTGCAATGTATTTTTTTGCGTTAGGTACCGTCAGCTGCGCCAGCGCCACCTCCGCGCAACTCGTCAATACGGCCCACGGCGTCGGCCACCGCCACCTTTGAGAGCCGCTACGTCTTTCGACCAATGGGCGACTTTCCGCCGCCGATGCAGTTCCGCAACGTGGAGAAGGTGTACGCCACGGCGCGACAAGGTTAGTAGCCGCCAAGAGGAGCGGTGGATCATCCTGGTAACCTCGTAACCTGGACACAATCGCAGCGCTGGCCGCATAAACGTGAATGTTGAATGTTTTTGCATCACAGACATATTGGTGACGGTGGCGGCATTATTTTTATTATCATTAGAACTACAACATTAGTACTACAACTCCATACGGGGGCGACTTGAGGCGCTTGCAAACCGCAACGGAACTATTGTTTAACTTTTACAACCCTAGATTGTTTAGAATGTTTAACGTTCACAACTTTGTTTAGTTAACTAGTGCTAGTACTGCTAATCACCCCCCTCACATGTACACAGCACACCAACACGGCCAACACCACGAAACAATCACAGAATGTACTTATTTTTTCGTAGCGTGCATGTTTAGCGTACTTTTTAATCAAACCAACAATATTTATTATTTATTAAGATTTGCCATCTTTAGCCTTGTATTTGATGCGTATTTTCCGTTTTGTAGTCTGCATGTATACCACTTACTGCAACATTCAGTACCTTTTATATATTTCATATACAGGGTTATGTTTTAATTCCTATGAAGACTAATCCTGTATATTGCATCGATGTGTTTCACAATCATTTTGCATTTCTACTCTTGATGTGTTGAATCTTGAATTTGACATTTTGTTTTTTGGTAAATTAACCCAATTGGCAGCTGGAGCAAAGGGTGTATTGTGAAACAATGTTGTTGAACGCATTTGCAGCCGGCAAGCAGCAGGCGCCGCAGCCACCGAGTCAGCCACCGCCGCAGCAGCAGCAGCTGCAGCTCGCCGGCGGCCATCGACTGTGGGAGTCGTCGACGTGCTAGCGTTTAACCAACCTGATCAAGCTCAACGCGTGCAATCTGACGTTTTTCAAATGACGCCTCGAGGGCGAGTGGCAGACGCGCGCGGCGACGATCAGGCGGAAGCTGGGGGCGGTTCGAGTGAGGCGCATCCTCCTTAAATGATGCAACCTTTATTAAAAAAAAAAAAACAACTTTTGCTCACGACAAATTTTTACGGACAAAAACTAAAAGAAAACGAAGCAACGCTAAAACGACATGTTTGAAATTGAAAGAATGGTTGCATAATGTGATTAAAACTACCCCGGTGAAAATGTGGTGTGATGGTGTGCGTGTGTAAAACGAAAAATGGCTGGAAACGTTGGAAACGTTGCAAACTGGGCGAAGCAAAAACGAAAATGCATCGGAAGTGAGGCGGTAATGTTAGACATGTAATATAATGTTGTTAGTCTTTTTCTGGCTGTGGTTTTAAGTAATTCATAGCTCATTACGTCATTACATATTAACAGTTACGGTTGCTGCCCCCCACCCATGCTTTGTTTTCAAACTTCTATTCACCTGTTGTTTCCAAGTTGCAACTGTTATTTACACAGTTATTTATTACTTATTATTATTACTAGTGCCAGTGGATGGTGTACTGGGTGTGCAATTAACTCTTGATTAAAGTAAAGGTAAACCTTTTTATTTTATTTTAGACGTGCTGTTTATAGCAAGCAGGCAATTATAACAAAGCACCAATTAATAATACGAATACGTTGCAATGCGGTGTGCGGAGAGAAGAGAAAAGTGATGTGAAGAGATGTGAAATGTGAGGGAGTTGGACTGGAACTGGACATTAAACACGCAAGTGTAATTTGACTTTGGGGCTGTGTCACACTTTGTAGCTAGGCAATAATTAAATTAGAAACATTGTTGTAAAAAAAATTGTATGTATACAAATTTGAAATTAAGCGTAAAAAAGGCAAAAAATGTCAAAATTCGTGCACTCTGTTCAAAAATCAAACATATCGAAAGAAGTCACGCTCAAAGTCAACATTCAGTTAATTACGAAGTGGAAGTACTTACTTGCATTTATATTGAAGATTTCAAGAATCAACTGAGATTGAAACACATGTTCTTAGATGTTTTATGTTGTGCATCAACATAATCTATATTTATTTCCTACTATTAAGTTTGCTGTATGTTAAACTTATACCTAAACCTAAGTTAATTTTGATAATTTACCAATTGCATTTATTCGCTGATTAACGGGCAAGCCTTGAAAGAGTTGAAAGATTTGGATGCATAATTTAACTACTACATATTTACTAGTCATTTTATGATAGCATGCCCATCGTAAAATATTAACACTTGATTTTTATTTTGATTATTTACAACTGTATTTTACTTACATGTATTATCTTCATGATGAGAACTGGGAAGCACGAAGTGAGAAGGAAGGGAAAATAGAAAATAACTAGCAAACTCAGTGCCTATTTTAAAACGTTTAAATGAAAGAGAAATGTTAATAGCTCGTATCAAAAACTACCTAAACTAAAGCAGTTGTATTATGTAGCAATTACGATAAGAGTGTGCGTAAATTGTACACTGGAAGTCGTCGATAGCGAATTAATCACATTATTATACATCTTAGCGAATTATTGAATTGAAAGCTGTAGATTTCCGTTTGTTATTGAATTATTGAATTTAATCGGCATTCAACGCATTAAATATGTACATATTCCCGTTTATATATGTAAATACAATATGTACATTTGAGTAATATTGTACAAAGAGTATTATATTAATAAATTAATTCGAATTATCTACATTCAGTTCAGGGATATCCATTCTGGAAATGTTGCAAAAGTAATGTTGACAATGCCAACAACTTTTGTTTTTCTTCCGTTACTGTTCGGTTGAGTTCGTGGTGTGTTGTAGTGAAATTCAAATTGGTTCATAAAGTCAACAAATGATGGCGCTGCTATATGTGCTTTAAAAAAGTAAATATAGTCCATTAAATATGGATTATTTCAATAGTAATAATAAACATTTATTATTCTTGTCAAATCTAATGGGAAAAAGGCTAATTTTACAGTACTACTGAAGAATCTACTAACTACATTTGTTTTTCTTTCCGTTTCGGTAAAATTAGTTCCTTAACTTAACAAGTGATGGCGCTTCACTTTATAAAGCTCCATTTTAATAAAATAACGTTAATTATTGATTATTTGAGTCATATTAATATAAAAATATCATTACTTGCTCAATATTCTTATATTTACTGATTTATATTAATAAGTATGTGCGTTAATTATAGTTATAATAGTTTAATTCTTAGTTAATAAATATGTTTGAAGATGGCGCTACTTGCCGATAGCTTCTCCATTGTCCAATCATGGCAATCATCTGTTTTTCGTGATTTTCGTCAGTGTCAGTGAGTTGTGTCTTCGTGCGTTCGTCGGTCGCAAACTCATCCGTTGACTGATTGTTACCAAACATTTGTCACGTTTACCCAGCCAGCCAGCTGCCGTGGAGATGATGGAGACGTACGAGAGCGTCCTGCTGGTGAAGCCCGAGGTGTTCGTGTTCAACATACCGCCGCGCTCGACGAATCGTAATTACAGGTGAGTACCGTCCACCGTGAGCCAAACCACCTTTCTCTCAAATCCAAGAATCCAACGAAAGCGCAGCGTCGTCACTTCACACTTTACAAAATGTGCACAACACACGTATTTGTTATTGTCATCGCGTATTTTTCGCTGCGCTTGCATTATCAACGCGCGGCAGAGAAATCCACCCACTAAAGTTATCACAGTTCTCATTATCACACATTGCATGTGTCATGCATTATAAAGTTTCATTTTCATTCATATTTATGTTATTTGCCTGTTGTTCTTATCAATGCTTGTCTTCCAGAGCGGCGGACTGGAATCTCGCGGCGCCATCCTGGACGGGGCGGATGCGGCTCGTCGCCAAGGGCAAGGAGTGCTGCATTAAGCTAGAGGACAAGAACTCGGGCGAGCTGTTCGCCAAGTGCCCGGTGGAGACGTATCCAGGCATCGCCTTGGAGACGGTGAGCGACTCGTCGCGGTACTTCGTCCTGCGGATACAGGACGACAATGGTCGGACGGCGTTTATTGGCCTAGGTTTCGGCGATCGGTCCGATTCGTTCGACTTGAATGTGGCTCTGCAAGACCACTTCAAATGGGTGAAGATGGAGCAGCAGATCAGCGAGGAGCCCGCTGGCGGTGGTCCTTCGCTGGATCTCGGCTTCAAGGAGGGCGAGACGATTAAAATCGACATGAAAATCACTGTAAGCCTTCTTAAAAATCTAATTTTTAAAATTTCTTTTTACTTGATTGAGTCTTAATTTAGGGTCATTCACATTTTTCGGTGAAGATATACAGGGTTATAGCATGTATACAGGATTTTTTTCGGATGAAACTAGTTCAGAATTTAATGCCTAGTAAAAAAGATTACTGAAAATTTGCAATAAATTTAACGGTTTTCGAGTTATACGTCAAAAACCACGACCATGTTCGACCATGGTCAATCTTTCAAGCGCTGTAACTCGTGAAGTATTGGAGAAAACTTGTTTTGGTTTTAATAAAATAGTAATGGGTATATCCAGGGAACATTTGTATGTCATCAGATCACTTTCACGATTTATAGTTTCCTAGAAAAAACAGTGCAACTTTCTTATTTTAAACCTGGACGCCCTATTTATTAACCACATCAGAACGAGATAAAAATTAACTTTTCAACGATATGAAACATGGTTATGTTCTAAGATTTTCTGACACGGATAACCTGAAAAGTATTAATAATTTCTCAGTTTTACGCAATTTCTTCGACGCATGTGTAGGTTACCACTTATTAATAAGTATTCCTTCGTTAATGAACACAATTATCCATTATTTTGATGATTTTATAAATTTTATGATTTCAGTTAAATTTTGGCGGTAAACTTAAACGTAAACGTAAACGTGACGTCGGTGTTGCTTTCCATAAATTGTCAAAAATTTT
>JARJDQ010013263.1:0-11741 GCA_030264215.1 Geostiba sp. GC000077 | reverse complement strand
TTTCCTAGAGATGTAGATTTCAAAGCAAGAAATGAATCTTTCATATGAGTCACATTTGAATTATCAATAAAATTTATGTTACATTTCAGAAGATGAAATTAAAAAGCACGTGATTCTAGGATAGAGTATGCTGTCCGATTGAAACTGTTGTTCTGTCATTGTTCTATACAATATCACTAGTGGATTAAACAATGACAGAGTTAAACCAACGGTTATACATAATTATAAGTTACAATCGGACAGCTTACACTAAAATATTTGCTAAGTATAGTAAATAGTCCAAAAACAAAATAAAGTCAAAAATAGTTTTAAATTTAACGCAAAATGAAGTTAAAAATCGGGAAAATTTGAATTTGCCGCCATTGAAATGTAACTTTCAATCTTACGTTTCACTTAAATTTCGTTTCCGTTTCCGAAATATCATGAAATTGAATTTGAAACAAATCCACATCTCTAAAAAAAAGTATGAACCTACCATTAAAGCAGTAATAAAACAAATGAAAACATTCTGTTATTTCAAGTGATCCGTCACTTTTAAGGTTTAAGATTGGAGGGCAAACAAAGGGAAACAGAAGCTGCTGGCAGTAGGTGTATGAGAGAGAAAATGGTTTGTTTGCCCTCCAACACTCCAGTTGTCAAAAGGTTGTCAATGGTTCATAAACAACAAAACAAATTCAAATGCGTTCAAATGTTTTTCATTTTTGCTTACAAATCTAACCTGATAAATTTGAATAGCACTTACCCCAAAGAATTTGTATTGTGCGGAAATGACGTATTCTCAGGAACTGATGTGCTCAAATCCTCAAGTGAGTGCTGGTACACATTACTCTCATCAGTGGTTAAGCTGTGCCTTGGCACAAGAATAGCAGGTAAAGCTGTTGTGAACAAAAGTTAGAACTTCAAATAGGTTTGCATTTGATTGTGCTTGCCTGGACTTTCAATTTTTGTGTAGTGATATGGATTGATGCAAACTTCCTCCTTCTTTAGCGAATACGCAAACTCGCAGTGATCCAAAGGTCTCAGTTCATGATGTGATTGCAGCTCGGGCCATCGCCATAGTCTGCAGTAGATGACATGTGGTAATCCCTTGCGCTGCTGTATGTTAGAACCAAGCTCTGCAGCCGGCCGCACTCTGTAATCAAAAATCAATATAAAACACACGCACGCTTTGGGATTTTGCACAATGTGATGAAATAGCAACAGAAGCACTATGTAATTACGTTTATTGATAAAGCTAGTGTGTTCTGTGTTGCAATTAAATCGGCGACTATGCGAGACAAAGCGTTGCGGCGTATTTACAAAAATATCGCGCAAAAATCGAGTGTCGCGCGCGCACCGCCACACTACCGCGATGACATTGATGCCGCGCCGGTAAGGTAGCGAATATAAATCGAATCGATGATGTACTGCCCCCCGAATGCCTCGAATGCCCTGAGAAAAAGTTCTATTCGGGAGTATCGGCACTTTGCGCACAATGGTACGGACAGCGGGACAGCGGCGGCGATGAGGAAGAATCCAGCGCATTCGCCAGACATTTAGGGTAGGTCACAAGCCAGACTGAGTGGGGCGAGGGGGGGCCCCGCTCACACACGCATACAGACGCGCGCGCACTGTTGAATAGTGAATACACATGCTCACAAGCACACAAATCCATAATATGACCTTAAACTTCAAAACGGCGAAGCGCAGCGCAAATGGCTGCGGCCTGCCGCTTTGCGGATGTGTGGGCGCTGAGCGCCTGGACGCAGTACGCACAACGTACCTGGGCACCTGCGACGGCACCGTGACGCACTTGGTGTTCGGATTCTGCGAGGAGACGGCGCGCTCCAGCTCCTCCAGCGCGCCGCTCTTCTTCAGTTTCTTCACTAGATTCTTGACGGCCTTGTCGCACCATTTGTCGTCGGCGTCCGAGACCTTCTTCCAGCCGAGCAGGCGCTTGACGACAGGTGGTGTAAACGGCAGAATTCCACTCATCGCGGCGGCTTTGCACTCGGCACTCGCGTGTGTATTGCAGGTACGAGTTGCAACGACCGGGCGTTATTTAGTTATCAAACAGAAACTGCGGCTCTGCGGCAACTGCCATATTGCGCTCGCGCGCCGCGGCTCAGACTCGGGCTCGGGCTCTGTGCTCTGTGCTCTGACGGCCGGACGCACGTTCATAAATTCGCAGGCAGTCCGCACTCTCCGCGGGCGCCTTGCTGTTTGCCTGTATGCTGTGCGTGTGTGTGCAGCCGAGATACAGCACTCCGATTCACGCGCACTGTTTCGCCGATATCGTGCGATTCGTATGCCCGACAATGCGCGGTGCCTCTGCATGCGTATTTTCACAGCATTGCTGATGCGCGGGCCGCGGGGCTGCTGCCGTGGTCGCCGTGGAGATTCGGCTTCGAGTTTCCTGTGACGCCGACGACTGATCCGAAATTCGAACGTGCATTCAGTGCATTCTTCGCGGTGTTACGTCACGAAGTCACGATGCGGCGATGCGCTCACCTTCACTTTCATGAAAAATTCCTCGGCACCGCACGGCCGATATGCAACTTTATATGCAGCAATCTTTACAATCTGCTGAAGAACTCCAAAACGACAATTCGAAATGCATTCATAATGAAGATCAATAGTAAATTAACGTACACAAATGCAATAGGAACGGTCGTAAACATCAATGTTCAATTGTTTTTTATGGTGTGTTCAGGCAAAAGTGTTCTGTCATTGTCGACAATTAATTCCGCAAGATGTAGAAAACAAAATTCAAAATCGGAATTGTGTATTGAATTTGGATGTTGATTGTGATATTCTGATGCTTTTCTGTTTTTTTCCCGCATCTTTGCCGTAAATTTCAAAATTGTCATATTTTTTTTGCTTGAACACACCATATGTTTAAAATTTGCTGTACATACACTAAACGTCGAAACATGTTATGGAAACACTGCCATGCACGAGCCGAGCATTATAAAACTTGAAACAAAGGATTTTGAAAAAGCAGTGAAAACCATTGCAGTTTATTTATTCTTTGTCCACAAAGATACTAATTTTTACTTTCCATCCCTCCTTGCATGAGAATGTCCTCATGCTCATGTGTCATGGCATTAATGCCAAAATTAATTAACCCCAAGTGAATGCAAAAGTGCCATTCTTCTTTTTTTGCATTAGTATCATCAGTATCATTGACAAAGCAAAGCTGTACATTAAAAAAATACTATCTAATAATATCAACTTGCTTATGCTTTATGTTCTTGTCTTCTTATAATTTCTTGTATCTGCATCATTATTATTTACACCTGCCTCAATCCTTGTCTTATCATCTTAGTTCATTTTATAATATAACACATAATATCCCTAGCAGCTTATAGTTTACTCAAATGTTTTTGTTGGGTATAACATATGCACTGAAGTGTAGCTATGGTAATCTTCCTTCATTATTACATTATTGTGTGTATGTGTATGTGTGTGGTTTTGCTTTTGATAAACTTAGTAATTCGCGTTTGTAAACTATGCATCAACGTTGTGTTGTCGTTTCAATACCATTACGGCTTAATCTCCTTTTATTACCAGTACATTGTTTCAGTTTTACATTCATAAGCAGAGGCTATTCACAATAACAATTCGACAATGGCGATTCGCATTCCAACATGCTGCATGCATTGTGCATTTATTGCCGATCAGGTGGCGATCGGTTTTGGTTTAACGAACCACGAATCACCGCTGACGCTCTTTTAATAGGTACATGTTCAAACAACAATTTATTTTCCCACTCGACGTTCCACTTCCTCCGACAAAATAAAATAATGTTTGCAAATAATGATAAACGTGACTTAAAACTTAAATACACTATCTATTAAATATTTGAGAAATACGACTTAATTCATTGAAATAATAATGTTGGTTGTTCCGCGGCCAAAATGTCTGTGTGTGTTTTCTTGCCAACAAGCAGCTTCCAGGGATGTTACAACAAATTACAAACTTAATAAATACAACACTTTTCAGCAGTGATAAACGGTGATAAATTGAGTTGAAATGAAAGAAAATTTGGTTAGAAAACATGTACAACATTGCCGCTGTTCATTTGCTTCACTTCGATAACACTTTGGAATTTTTACAATCGACACCTTTGTTTGGAAGATTGTAAGCACAACCGGTAGTGATATGGCCCATGTGGTCTGAAATCCCGCATTCCTGCCTGCCGTGTGTGATATCTCAATTTTTCAATAAATTTGTTGTTTATGTGTATAAAATTCACCATCCCAAAAATTGTATACAAGGACGTCGTGCTTCAGTAATGCGCGGAAAGTCGTATCAAAAATTATCGATAAAATGTTTACATCTGATTCCCACACGTGTCAACAGTTCTTGTTTTTTTTCATTTAATTGTGAGTTACATAAGTTCATTCGGATTCAGCGAGCGCTAACCAATTCGTAGACAGTGCGGACCTCTCGTATGCATGTATTTAGTATTTTACGCCGTGACGACTTTAAACATAGCTCAACTAAACATTACAATAATAAATATGCAAATAAATAACAGTACACGTATGTTTTATTCTGATTCATTTCGTTCGATACCAAAGGTCCATCCATTGGCGTCCACAATTCTTCGCGCGTACGTATAAAAGTGATAAAATAATATTTCGACGCGTAAAATATATGAAGTGTTTAAAGTAAGGAGTAAGCGATTGAGGGTACAATTGTATGTATGTATTAAACTAGCAAGTGATGTGATCACTCAGTGTAGGCCTACAGGCGTCCTAATCATGAAAACAAAAACGAAAATTATTGTAATCCTGTCGCTGTCTTCACTGTGACTTATGGAGGGGAGAGGGGAGGGGGTGTAAAAATCGTTTAGCGCTCCCGAAAAAATACCTCTTTCGCACCACTGCCACTGTTACCTTCACTAAAAAAAAGAACTAAACAGTTGAGTTAAAAACTAGCTAAATAAACATAATTCGTTAATCGCGTCCGAGTTCCCCGAGTTTGTGTTCATCGACACCGCCTATCGGCTCGAGACTTCCCGCTGGCCTGGTCGTTATCGATTGGCACTCAATTCCAGTACCGGCCGGGTGTAGACATTTGATAAAGCAGCGCGCTGTGAAGAATTAGACAATCGCTGCGAACTGCGATCGCAACTGAACTGAAGATCAAGGTCGGAGCAACTACGTTTGTTCTGGACTAGCACTTGTTTACGTCTGGCGGGGTGGGTAGGTATTCGTCGGCCCGCTTGTGTTCGTTGAGCGCCTTCACCGTGTATTGATCCTGCGGTAATTCACTCTTGCGCCTCACCAGCGGTTTGTTCGTGTTACGTACTTTCCGTGCCTGCGGGAAACGAAACATTTTAGTGCTTTAGTCACCTCGTTTTTTTTAAGGGCGGCGTTGTTAAGAGTGCTTTTGCGTTACCTCAATGGCCTCATGCTCGATGCTCTCGATGCTCACGTCGCCGTCGTCGTCGGGACTGTTGGCTATATTATTGTACTCCTCTATGCTATGCTTTTGATTCGCCAGCGACTCGAAAGCGGGACTCTTTTGCGCCAGCGTCTCCACTTTGGTCCACAGCTCTTCGCGCTTGTGCTGGCGCTCGCGCTCTCTGGAAAGCGGTGCAAATGCAGGTTGTATTTAATCATTGTCACTTGGGTGCCAAAGTGCGGCTATTGCTAATACCTAAGTTATGCTGCTTGTATCAATTGTGATACCTAATGTACAAGATATTGATGTTATTTAGCTACAACGTGATATCATTCAAATAAAGAAATATCAATAGGGAATATAGTCTTAAAATTACGTTGTTTATTAACTCTGCGATTGGAAGCGAATTATTATTGGCCAAATTTGCCGAGAGTTGACAAGCAAAATGAGAATAATAGGTTAGGTTTTTAAAAATTAGTTTTTCTATGACCAACTCTTTACACTCGCGATGCGTAAAATGGCACCTTTTCTAACAGTGTGTGATGTAAAATTTTACGCATCGTTCAAACATTCATTATTATTTATATTATTAGTCAAATGTCATATTTTATGAAGTTTTTGGTCGTAGAAAAACTTGCGATGTCAATGTATTTGACATTTAAAAGAACTCTGTCAAGCTGTCAAATATCAAAAAAAGTTTTAGAGACTGTCAAATGTCAATATCATCGACAACGCGTAAAACAAACAAATCATCATCACTAATTAACATCTAGTACTTACTTTTGTCGATCTTGCCTATATTGCTGTGAGCACTCATCAAAGAGCTTTTGATTCATCTCCATAAACAGCTTGAGCGCATTGTAAATGAGGCCGTGTATCGTTTTGTTCCAATGGCTCTTGGAGTTCTTGTAGAGGCTGGGGAACATCAGCGGAATGATTTCGCCGGCGTTCTCGGCGACCAGCGACATCACATACTCATTGTTCCAGTAGTAGAGCGCGCGCTCGGCGACCTGAAAGTGCGGCGAGCAGACGCACTTCGCCAGCTGCTTGAACAGCGGATTCATCACCTTCTGAAACTCGGCCGGCTCGATGACATCGAGTATCTCCTCCAGCTCGTTGAGGAACATCACCTCCTTGGGGCTGTGCGTCTTCGGCCAGTACTTGAGCAGGCTCTTGATCACCGGCTGCGTGAGGCTGGGATCCTTCTCGAGGAACTGCACCACACAGTACGCCAGCTGCGGATGGTACACCGACAGCGACTTCACCTTGTGCAGGGGCATCAATACGCGTAGCAAAAATACTTTGTGCTCCTCCTTGAGCGGTAAGGCAAACCCGTTGATGATCGAGCCGAGTATCTCCAGCAGCTCGGCGATGCCGTTGTGGTGCTCCGTCTCGTAGATGAAGCGATAGAAGACGTTGTTGATCTGCTTGCGGATGAACGCGCGCAGCCCAAGAAACTTGCCGTAGATGCGATGGAGCGTCGTCTTCAGCAGGTCGCGCTCGCGCGGATCCTCCGACTCGAACAGATCGAGCAGATTCAGCACGAACTTCTGGTCGATGTAGCGCTTCGCGATGTTCGGCTGAAAGTCGGGCGCTTCTAATACTTTCAGGAAGAGGTCGTAGACGAGCTGCAGGTGCGGCCAGGCGGCCTCCAGCGTCGGCTCATCTTCCTCGGGGTCGAACTCGGCGCCATTCGGGTTGGATGACGGCGGAAGTGTTCGGAATAGATTTGTGGCGAACTGTATCACAAAAAAGTTTATTGCAACGCTCAAGACGGCAAGATACCCAGAAGAAGTCCTTACCATATTCACAGCCTCCGGATAGATCGACTCTGTGATGACGCCCTTCTGCTGCATCACAAACTCGACCATCTCCTGCAGGGCCGTGCGCTTGATCTCCTTCCATTTTAGGTCTGAGAGTGGATCCGATGCAAAGTCAAAGAGCACACAGCACTGGCGCAGCTTCTTGATGAAGAGGTCTTCTCGCTCCGCCAGCGCACATTCTGAAATTACGAAGCAGACGGTACATCCCATATTAATAATTATAGTTCAGATAAGAACGGCAAGAAATTAAAGAATCGCAAGAAGAAAAATATTACAATAATTCACTTTGTGACTTTGTGACAACATTGTGACAACATCAAAATGGCGTCCAACGTGAAACTCGCAGCGACAAATAATGCGAGATGATCTCTCCAAGGTTAGAAGCACGTTCGATATTAATGAAGGATAATGAATGATGCCAAGCCACAAGTCCTACCAGTCCGACTTTTCTTGTTTGTGTGGTTTTTGTGTTTACATAGTGTCATAATCGGATACTTAAGTGCTACTCGGTCCGACGGTCCGAAAAACTTAGACTCATTAAACTAGTTTAAGGATGATTTGAGTGAACAAAGTAATTGTAGTAATTACCGCCTGAGTGCCTAATTGAAGCGGTTCATATTTCCCAGCGGACATCGTAATGATAAAATTATACTTGGTAGTGTAAGGCATAGGTATACTGACAATGTATAGTTTCGTGGTGTGCTGGTGTGAGTGTTGTGTGTTGCAGTTGTCACCTGCTAAAAGGGGTAATCGCCCCTGCATGAGCGCGTCGGGACCTCGCAGCGAGCCGAGGAAGACGCTGGCCACATCCGTGTACAGCCGCCTACCGGCGCCGGCGGCGGCGGCAGCCTGATCGATTTTATCGCGCGCACTGTGATTGTTCGCCGCATCGCCATTGTCCGCGCCCGTCATGGACGCATCGCGGCCGTCGCGCTTCACCCGAAACTGTCGCGGCTCATCGAAGACGAAGGCGAACTCGTGCTGGATGTACTGAAACGCGCCCGTCGGCGTTTCGGGGGGCGCGCGCTGCCCGTCAACGCTGGCGGCTGCCACCAGATCCAGCCCGCTGTGGAAGGACGGCGACTTGGGTATGCCGAGCGGCGAGGCGTCGCGACCGCCCATGACATGACCTTGCGCAAACGTAGAGTGCACCATTGCTCGGCGGGCACGGCGCGGCGCTGACAACCCAACCACCAACTACTCTCGGCGCAGGATCAGGAAGTGTCAGGAGTGTCAGGACGAGCACAACCACTCGGCGTTCTCGGCGTTTAGCCAGCGACTAAACCGGCTAATGCATGCGAACTGCGAACCAGGAAGCACCGGATTGACATTCGACGTACGGTGCACAATTTCCGTAGTCCTTACCCCTCCCCCGCTTGGAGGGGTGGTCCGTGCTCATTTGGCTTTGGGGGCATCGTTTTTGTGTGAGGAGAGGAGAATATGGATTATACATGTGTGCGCGCGCAGTGCGCATGCGCCGTGGCTTTTTCAAACCATTACCTCGCAGAGGTGGCAACAGTTCCAACTCCCGATTCTTGGTGATGTTGAAGCGCGAACTGGAGTTCCGCTTGTCCTTCTTGAAGATGGGCCCCTGGACGGTGCCCGTGGTGAGCGTCACGTTCTTGTTGAGCTGCGTCGTCGGCGGCGGCGAGGTGTTCGACAACAGGTTCGCTTTCGGCTGCAATGCAAACAACGCAAAACATTACATTTACAAAGTCAAAGTCAATCTCATCAAATGTGCATCACCAATCGAATGTTGATGGAAGCGCAACCAGCAACGCTTTTCACGCGAAACGTGAACGCGCGCACGTCGGCGCCGTGCCAATAATAAAACCCAACTAAAAACAGTTGCGAAATGAAAATAGCTTGACACGCAACCCGCACGCAGTGGAAAACTACTCAAATTAGATGAAAAACGCGAATAATGCCATGTGGACTTATAACTACGATGATAACTGTCGAGTGTGTAGAGTCTGTAGACATATTGATTCTAAGCGGCATAAACTGAGCCTAAACACGAATCCGACGGCATCGGCAAACATCTATTCTTACACGCACAACAAGTTGCATAACTATATGTAAACGTTTGCGAACGTACGCAAAAACAACTGAAGAGCACACAAACAAATCAAACAAGAAACGAAACACAAAGCATACATAATTCAATATTTCTATACCGGTTCGACGACACTGCGCTTGCGCCGGCGGAAGAGTCCTGCAAAGTCCATTTCTCACCTCACCACCATAATAATAATATTTGCATTCCTACGCGCCACACTCGAAATAGCAAACATGCGCCGCGGTGAGAATCCCCCCAGAGTGTTGTTCCCTCGTTCCTCGGCACACACTGCCTCTTCGGGCCCGAGCCCCCGAGCTACTTTCGGGCTTTTCAGGTGATCGGATGGAAGTCTGGATGCCTGGAAGTTTATTCACTGCACTCCCCGCGCGTGAGTATTGAGCGGGTATCGATCCGACGCGATTTATCGACGCGGCGATAATATACGGCGGCGCGCCAGGGCAACAAGATCTTGCGCTCGATATTCTATCCCTATCCGCTATTGTACGTAAACGTAAACGAAATCGGGCGCCGCGCCGCAGCGCACTCGGTGCGTTCGAAAATAAAACACGGCGACGACGAGCGCGCCGTCCGGACGTCAGCGATTTCCAGGTTTCGGTTTGCGAATCGAAGGCATTCAGGAAGCAGGGAAGCACTGAAAAACGCAAATAGTCCGCGTGCGCGCCAGGCGCCCGTGCAAAGCGGGTTGCAGCAGCAGTGCGATTTTTTCTTCTCCCCAGTCCCGACAGCCACAGTACATACAGAAACAGTAAAATTGTTAATTTTCGAATGTCAGCCGGGCGGTGTGGCGTTGTTTACAAGGAGGCGCGAGGGCCGCCTGCCAAAAGACCTCAATCACGTGTGCCGTGTGCGAATGTGCAGTGGCCGGGTTGCGTAAGCAGAAAGCAGGAAAGCAGGAGGCAGGAGTCGCGCGCAGCCCGCAAGGAATGCGAAGGTGTGCGTGCGTTGGGAACATGTGCGCTGTGCTGTGCTCTGTGCACGAGTTCAGCGTGCACAAGCATGCGAAACGGAGAAGCCACGGGTGCTATGGCCTGCATTGGCAGCCAATCTGCCAATAATTTTACAATCGTAAATCAGCGTCTCGTGCGCTGTGCCACTGGAAATCCCTTTGCCGAATTCCCGAATTGCAAGGACCTCCTCATGCCACTCCTCACCGCAACCCCTATTACAATGCATAATAAAATACCTTGAAGTGGATTACTTTTTTAAAATCCCCATTCCGCATTCCCAATCTTGAATCATCTTATCGAGAAATACATCTGCATACACCTACATATTTATGTGTATTATTTACTATTTATGTCTATTTGTGCCTTAAAAGTATATAGGGATATATGGTATATAGGGTATATAGGGAATAAAAAGTAGTATTTCAAAGACTCAAAGTGATGTTTCATGCGTTTGAGTCACTTTTATTTGTTCAACACAATTTCATTGCAAGCGTTTTAAGCTTTTAGGTGTAGGTTGTTGCGACGCATTGCCTTCACAGTGTTGGTGATGTACACTCATGCAACAAGTGGAATTAATTCATTAATATGTACCCTGTACTCGACAGTACTCCAATAATTAGCAAGTATTGAAAGTGGTATCATTATCATTAGCCATGCTACTCATACTACATTTAAGCATAGTGTTTAGTTAAGTAAGAACACAAACAATAAAATCACAATTTTATCGATTGCTTTCCTTTGCTACTCCTTCAGCAAATACCTATTTTAGGTTGACTAAAATCGGCATTAAAGTATAGCTTTTCTATGCGAAGGCATTAAAGCAAAACAAAAGAGCAACAAACGAAAGAGATAATAAAAGCAATCAACAACAATCGCTCGATTGTGCGCTCGATCATTTATTAATTTATCTAATTTCAATTGAAGCGATTTCGAAAAAAATGTAATACCTATGTACCTCAGCAGTAAAGTCCTTTTTTATTACTCACTAGGCTACGCCTCGGCAAATAATCTCCACATTCGTAATTTAAAAAAAAACAGCTTTACTGCCTTGATACATAAATAACCATTTCTTCTTTAATTTTGCCTTGGCGATTTCCAAAATTATAACGTCCTGAGTTTATCTTGCTGGTTAAGTAACAAACTAACAATACGATAATGCGAGTGAATATACGGAGCGATCATTAAATGATTTTACCTCAGTACTCAGAACACAGTTGTTTTCTTATAATATTGGGTTATTTTTCACTTTCCGAGAAAAACATCCTCCTGGATTAATCTCTCTGTTTCTACTCATTCTAGAATTCAGAAAATAGAATCAGTTCTTCCTTCAAAAGATTCTTGCTATATACAGGGTGTCCGTGACCTACGGGATTCTTCGATTTTGGGTAGAAATACTATTAATATCAAAAAGCTATTTAGATAAAAGTTTTGCATGCTTAAAATCTCCACAACTCTAAAACATTTTCAGATACACAGGGTGATGCATGAAAAATATAC
>JARJDQ010013256.1:0-11097 GCA_030264215.1 Geostiba sp. GC000077 | reverse complement strand
GACGCACTTTAAATTGATATTGACATTACTATTGATTGACTACTTTATTCCTTCGTCAAGTGGCGCCATCTATCGGATACTAGTGGAACTAATTAGAGGGAACTACCAAGTTGACGGAATTTTGAAATCTTTTTCAACACTAAGTTCCATGAGCGGCGACCGATATTCAATTTCAAATACTAAACTATTACAGCAGATTGCAAGATTGCAGAATACAAAGTAATAAAATAACAACAACAATTTATTGAATTTTAAATATTGCCAGCTTAAAAATTATATTAGAATTGACGAAAAAATAAATAAAATCACGCCATTAAAAAAATATCGAAATAAATCGCAAAAATTTCAAAATTAATTTTAAGCCACTTTCCCTGCCCTGAGCGATATGGGACGGGGTGCATTTTAAAGAGCGTCTTCTTACCTATCAGAATCCGCAAAGATACTAGAGGAAGGAACTGGCATTCGGGAGATATAATGCAAACTATGGAAATAAATCGGAAAAATCTCAAATTTGATTTAAGGCCACTTCCGGGGCCCTGAGGGGTTGGAGACGGATTGCATCTTACAGAGCGTCTGTTTGGCTATCGGAATCAGCAAAGATAGTTGTAATAGGAAGACGCGTTCGAAAGATACTAAGGATTTCCCATTGCATGTCGTCAAAAATTCGAAAAAATTAATCAAAATTTCAAAATTTATTTTAAGACACTTCCCGAGCACTGAAGGGATTAGGAGCAGATGCATCGTAAAGCACATCTTCTTGGCTATCCGAATCCATAAAGAAAGTTCAAAAAGCAACAGGCAATCGGAAAATATTAAGGTGTTTCCGTTGCATGTCGTCAAAATGTCGAAAAATTCATCAAAATTTCAAAATGTATTTTAAGACACTTCCCTGGTACTGAAGGGATTAGAAGCAGATGCTTCGTAAAGAACATCTTCTTGGCTATCCGAATCCGTAAAGAAAGTTCAAAAAGCAACAGGCATTCGGAAAATATTGAGGTGTTTCCGTTGCATGTCGTCAAAATGTCGAAAAATTCATCACAATTTCAAATTTTATTTTCAGACACTTCCCGGGCACTGAAGGGATTAGGAGCAGATGCACCGTAAAGAACATCTTTTTGGCTATCCGAACCGTAAAGAAAGTTCAAATAGGAACAGGCGTTCGAAAAATATTAAGGTGTTTTCGTAGCATGTCGAAAAATTTCTCGATAAAAAAATTAATCAACATTTCAAAATGTATTTTAAGACACTTCCCTGATGGGGTTGGGACGGGATGCATCTTAAAGCGCGTTTTCTTGCCTACCATAATACGCATTTACCTACTAACAGAAAAAGCTCGCATTGGGGAAATATAAAGAAAAATATGGAAATAAATCTGAAATTTTTCTAATTTGATTTTAATGCACTTCCGGGGCCCTTAGGGGGTTGGGTGAGAATGTCTCTTCAAGAGCGCTCCCCAAGAGGGCTCCCCGTCTTTATGAGAATTAATTATACCACCTATAAACCTTATTCTCCTGTACTATTGTATCAAATAAAATATGTGTTTCCATAAAATAGCTTCTATTATTGATTTTAAAACAGTAGAAGACATTCTCAATAAATTGTTGTTTTGACTTTACTGCAAAACAACGATTTGAGAGATAATTTAGTACCTACTTTATGTTATTAATAGATGTCCCTTTTCGTACACAAATTTAAATTTAATCGAAACTTTGGACAGTTTAAGAAGGTTGCGGTAAACACTTTTTCGATTTTTTTTTCTTCTTCAATTTACATGATTTTCTGCTGCGGCGGAAATCACAGAAGTACAATTTTACGAGAAAACCTCACCTCCTTGCTCTCGCGACTCTTCCACCGCGTCCACTTGACGAAGCCGGGTCGCCAGTACTCGATCATGTACTCCTCGGCGTATTCCTGACCTTGCCCGTTGCCGAAGCGGCCCTGCGTGCGCACGCCGGTGACGACATGCAGATCGTCCATGTTGATCTCCAAGTACTCCTTGGCGTCGCGCGACACCATCTGTCTGGGACACCAAGCGCCGCCGTTCTTGTCGTTTCTAAGTCTGAAATATATCATTTGCATATGAGACCAGGGCGATCGTCTAGTGGCCATAAAAATAAAGGGAGGGTTTTCTACCCGTCCACCAAGACAAAGTTACAAATAGAAATGCATCCATTTTGCAAATTGACATAAACCTATTCACATGGTAAGAAATACTTGAGTGTGGTTTGATTTAGTGTGGTCCGAAGTTTGGCAGCTTAATTGCCGTTTTTATCTTTGCCGCTTTTTGGGGGATGAAACTCGATGTGCTCGGTTATAACGGAAAAATAAAGATCTCCAGAGAAATAAAAATGCGTTGCGCCAATACAGATAGGCTAACAACATCTGGCGCATATTGCTGTGGTTATTTTATCCTGACAGCCGTTTATACAGAGTCGTGCGACAAATCCCTTAAGCAGATCGTATTCCAGGCTGCGATAATATTGATCTGCTACACCTAGTACTTTGACATTACAAAGTGTAATTTTTTCTGTACACAGCCTTTTTACGAATTACTACGAGCATCGAATACGACTGTGGTATCGATAATTGCGCTTTGATATGTTGGAAAATACTCGGTCGATCGGTGAGCAAATAAAAACATCGTACTCTTTTTGCCACTCGCAACATATTGGCCTCGGCGTCGTCGTGAACTAATCATAAAAACATGATTGCCTTCCAGACTATTTCTAAATATGCTACCAGTCACTATTTGACAAGTCTATATTTACGTCCTCAATCAACAAAGAAAAAAAACCTGTACGAAATAAATCCACAATTATTTTTTTGTACGTGTTCAGGTAAATATTAATAAAGGTGATATTGCTCTTTTCATTTTACCATTTTCACATTCAAATTTATTGTACGTTCACTAAGCTTTTGTTTGGCTGTCTAGAAAGCTCATCTTTTTGTTATTTTCTCGATAATGAACATTATTATGCCTCTACAGGCTTATTGCAATCAAATGTGAACTATTATTTTTTAATGCCATTAGTCACGGAGACAGACAAAAGAGGAGTATTTGTTTCGTTTATCATTATCAGGTATTTTCCGAACGGAAAACACAGCAAAAAAACTCCACAATTTTATTCATCCAAATGATATACATTGAGGGTACAGGTGCACAGGGGCCGAAACGAGTTGAATGTTGGAATGTTTACCTAAACCCATTTCGAGTTGAATGGAGTCCAGAGTCGAAAGATCGACGCTAATGTTCCAGATCGTCGGTTTGCGAGAAACGAAACGAAACGAAAACGTAACGAAAGTGAAATCGCTTCGCATCCGGTGGCTTGGCATGGGGTGCCCCTTTTTAGGGCTAGGGCTGCGATACAGGACTAACACGACAAAACTCAACAACCGCACGTCCAGTCTCGACTTCTTTCACTTCGCTTCCACAAACATTGGCCTAATCATCGATACAAACCTTTTTCTTCTCGCAAAACGGGTTTCACCTTTTTTCATTCTCCAGATGATTTTCCACCTCCCTACATTACATATGTCTTAATCGACAAGTTATACCAATATATTTTTTTTACCTTGACTAAAGTATTGTGAAATTTTGGTGGAGGCGCCGGGCTAATATGTTACTTTTTTCTTGAGGCTGTTTGTCATTGTTTATAAAATGTCTAGTGTTTGTATTTGTAATATGTATGCTGGCAGGAAACCGTGAAATGTCAAAAGTCAAGAAAAATTCCACTCGACTGCGATCAAATAAACGACGATGCTGTGACGATGGCTTGAAGGCTAGAAGGCTGTGAGGGGAATTTCTCACATTATTTTTTTGTATTTACGACCTCGCCAGCATGTGCTTAGCAAATTCGCAAATATTTTATTAATATCGTATGCCGCCGCAACTTACCTGCCGTGCTGGGGCCCAACGCTGCCCGAGTCGTAGGCCGAACTCGCCGATATTTGCATGTCTTTGATAGCGCCCGACTCCATCCCCAACGGACGACTGCATTGTCCTGAAACAAAAATACAAAATATGAATTTAAAGTATATCAAAAGTTTCCAGACAGGTTCATAATTTTTGGACATGAAAATACTTGGCTTGGAAAATTTCCGTATTTATTTATTTCCGTATTATTCCGTATTTAAAACAAAATTCATCGCCAAGTGGAAGGATGTAGATAAGAGCGAACATGCGCTGCGCTGTCGCATAAGATAAAATGAAAACATTAACATTATGTCATGTTGTGCCATCCAGCGTTAGATTGTGCTAAGCTGTATTATACAATATCGGTGCTTCTTTGCGCGACGCAATTCGCCAGCCCTCCAGTTCGAGCTTTGCTTCCGCTCATCTCGCTGTCTACCAATTGTATATGCGTTATGCATTCATCCAAACAGCAGCGTGTCGCTTGCATGCCTGTTTGGTTTTCAGCAGCTTTTCTATTGTTGCTTTGCTTTTGCGTTGCGTATTATGCCCGATGGCCTGCGCATCGGGGGTTGTTCGCCGACGTGATATTTACTTAAAGAGATTTGCGTGTCGATCCGCGGACCCGTACCGCGTTCGTACCAGCACATCCACATACACACGCAAAGCGACGCTTTGGGGGTAGGAATAATGGCTTCTGATATCGTCACAAGCAGTTTAAAACCATCCCCCATCCCCAATGCATGATCCACACTCAACGCTAACAGTTTGTTGTGTCGGTTTCTATTAAAATAACCATACAAACTACTTTGATTGGCGAAAAGAATAAAGAAGTTGCATGTAATTAATTAAATTTGAGTTTTGTAAGGAAGTGGACATTTTCGAATACTTTTATTTTAATTGGCGCCTCTTTATTCTCGATTGATTACAGCACCACTGAAGAGGTGCTAATCTGCATATTTACCAGCAGTGAAAGCAACTGTTTCGCATTTGCAACCATTCAAGTTTGCAAGGGTAATTAGGATACAATGAATAATTTAGTCCTCGGGCTTTCATAAATACTAATTACGGCAGCTTCCTTACGTCCTTGCGCCGCGCGCCTCTTGCCAGTGAATGGCATCCCTAAACTGGGCCAGTTTATCCTTGCTAAAGCAACATTCATCCTGCCCGAATGCAAAAAGTAAGACATTTCTCTTCCTGGTGACATTTTTAACGCCACAAAAAGGACAATAAAAGTGTTTCTATTTTGGTGCGCGTGTCTCCTCCAGTCCTCCCTAATTAGCTGGTAATTGGTCGTGTTTTCAAATTTAATACGAGTGTCATTTTTCTCATGTCTGCATTATTTGAATGTCATTCAAATGTCTGGCGATATTCCATTATTAGGTATAAGTTTATTCGTCGCCGCGTGCGGCATATGAAAATTTTCATATGCGTTAAGATGCGTGAAAGCCCCAAAAGCCACGAGACATAGAGCCGCGCTATCTTCGGGGGCGTGTGTGGCGGTGATGGGCGATGACTAAAAGGCATCAATCGCTTTTCTCCGCGCGCGCGGCGGCGGGCGGTGTTCTTTTCATTCGGTTGAGTCGACTCTCAGGCGCTCGACTCGATACGAATCTGAATCAGTCAAGGACTCCACCGGCGGCGGCGGGCGCGCCGTCGATATTATTAGTCCTTCATCCGTCGCCGCATGTCAAGCGAGTAAGCGCGATCGAAGCTCGCGGCTTTTTGGGGGCGACGTGCGTGTGTGTGAATCGATATGTGCCAAGGCCCGCCGTCGCCGGTGTTGGAAGGCGGCAGGAGACGACGTCGGCGGCGTGTCTGTGCATGAAAGGCTTGCGGTTTATGTTCGCGAATAGTTTGTTGTGCGCCCGCTTCCATTTCGTCGATAGCACCCGCCGATGTCTGCGTGATGACAAATAACGAAATGGAACTGAACGAGGAATATCAATTTGGCTTCTTGTACAAACAACCCCTTTCGAAATTTGAGCATATCTTCGGCGCTTATAGATTCAAGCGCTAATTCTCTTTGTATTTTGATAGAGGAACATGATTAGACCTGCCTTTGCCATGCTGAAAATTATTTCTTTTTTAATATCCGCAATTGTTCACATTTCTTGGAACTAATTCCCACAGAGGCAGGGTTTTAATTTTTTACTTCGTTGATGATACGTTTTTAACATACAAAAAGTTTAGAAAAATCTGCTGAGCTTGCAAAATTCGTTTTTTTTTGCACAAAGCTTTGTCTCCTGGCGCCTCCACCAATATTTTAATTTTATGGATATGTTTTTGTTGATATATTTATGGATTACGTAATGATTTTGTTTACATTTTATACATCCAATAGCATCGATAGAAAGGTCATGAAATTTGCCAATTTCCACCCTGAAAATTTTATTTTCAATTATGAAATTTTATTTCTTCAACATTTTTTCTTTTTTCTTGCCAATGAGCGGTATGTCTGTATTTGATTGTTATTGCATAATAAAGGAAATTTCACGCTTTTTCCAATGATGCCAATTGCATAATTGTGGTTGTTATCATTGTTGAGTTATTGGGCGTTCAATTAAAAAAATCACGTTATTAATAAAACAAAACCTAAAAGAAGCAACATCTTGAACACAAAGATCAAAATACCAATGCTTAGATTTTTCTAGACTTTTAGTCAACGAACTAAAAAATGCAACCACCATTTTTGTGGGAATTAGTTCCGCTTTTTTCTATAAATCTCCTGTACTATAAATTGTTTCCATTTCTTGGAGGTATTTATCCCAATTCTAAGTTTACTTAGATATTGTGTTCTGTGTTTTGTCCCTGTTCCGTTTCGTTTATTATTCCAGCGGATATTTAGTGTTTTTTTTTAACAGTTTCGTTTCGGGTCTGTGGGCAATGCGTCTCTGGTTCTGGCGTCGATGGCGGAGGCGCGGTGGAGGCGCCGGTGGCCTTTCAGCCACATCGCGGCCGTGTATATTAGATGCAGCCGTCGTAAATCAACAAAAATGTGCGTTCGTTTTAAGGTTAAGAATGATTTATCTACGCAAAAGGCGCGCAGCACAACGCAACGCAAAACTAATACATAACCGACGGGGACGGCGACGCCGAGCGACCGATTCCTAGCGCCAACAAACCTTCTAGGTCTACGTGCGCACCACTTTCATATATCCGAGAAGTCGAAGGGGGCAAGGTGCTTCTTATTCTGCTGCTGTGCGAAAAGTTTTTCCCTGATGTGCTACCGGAGGGCGGTAAGCAGACGAAGCACTTACCCGTGGCCTATCGATCTAACGAAATCAACGGACGGGGTGAATTTCGTAACCTATTTCCTTCAGCCAACAACAAATAACCACGCTGCCTCATTTCAATGCGTGAATTGTTTTCGCTCAAATAACTTTACAACCAGCGTGCCTTTTGATAGGCAAATGTGATATTTACTAATGTATTATTTGTTAACACAAAAGCGGAATGTTAAACACGCCATGCTAAAGTAAAATTGAAATTAATAATGCACACAACAAACACGAAAAACACAAGCAGCACGCAAAGCTTGCATAATGCTGAGCACAACAAAAAAAACAGCTCTGCAGAAAAATGAATGAATAGATTTGAGGATTTGCGCAACATGCAGGCATAAGGCGGACGTTTTTCGCATTAAAGCATTTTAATCCTCGTTACATATACCAGACTCTTTTTCAGGGGCTGGGGGGTAAACACACCAAGTAAACCAAGTGAACCAAGTGAAAGTATTAGGTATATGCGGAAATATGTCGGCTTTGTTGTCCTGCATCCGCACGGCGGCGGCGCGGCCCGGAAGGGTTGTAAAGGGTCAGTTTTAATGCTCATATAAGCCGAAATCCTCGGCTTACGTGCCCGTCCAGGAACGTAAAGGAATATTTACGAGTGGGCATCCTCCAGCATAATATGAAAATTCGCCGCAGTTTCATAATTCCGCAATTAAAAATTCAATAGTTTTAACTAGAACTATTTAATTATATATCCCGCCACGCTGGCATCTGAATGCCGAGCGGTCCAAACCCCCGGAATGCAAACTGCACCGCCAACGTACATAATCCAGATGATAAATGCATCTTTATGAATGCAAACATTTGTTTAACAGTGTCGACTTTTCGCCGCAGGATTATTGAAATTGTGATTAATGTTGTGGGACAATTAAGAGTGAAAGAATGAAATTTCAAAGTAGAATAAAATGCATTCAAGCAAAAATGATTTCACAGCAAACGTAACAGACGTTAATACGTAACTTTCCCGGTAAGTTGGTGCAATTGCAGGCGCACGACTATTAGCAACGACGGCAGTTAATAAAGTGATTTATTTGTTTGTCGGATTATACGACTTTGGGGTTTTCGAAATTGTTGCCATAAGGGGTTCAGGTTCAGCCTTCGCAGTGCGTTGGAGAAATTACATCCGCAAATAAATCAAGATCAATTAAGTCTACAAATCGTTCTGCGCCGGTTCCAAAAGTTTGCCCACGAAAATGCGAAAAATTACATCGCAATATTTGTTAAAGTCTCTATTTCAAAACTTTGTGCCGCCGACGATTTTAACGATAAATAGTACTTGCTCGAGGAGAAATAAAGTGTATACATGAAGAAGTAATGAAGTAGTAAAAATATTCACAGGTCGAAAATGTTTTGGGAGAAACATTTCAAATTCCAATTGCAAATAACGCAGCGGGTAAAAGGGTAATACTGACATTGTGTTGATGTGCTCGCATCATGTATTCTTCGATTTGCGCGTTTCATGCGCGCACGGCATGTAATTCCTAGTCAAATATCTACAAATGATATGCACTCGACGGCTGCAGCTAGCAGTAAAAAGCGAAATAAACGCCGCCGCACAACGCGCGCGAATTTGATAAACAGAAATTTAAATTCGCACGCGTAGCACATACTTACACCCAACAATAGGCTATGAATTTTGAAGATACTGCTGGTTACCAAAAAAAAATTATATTAAAAAATCAAAAATTAAAACCAATTCTAGAAACGAATTATTTTTTAATACTAATTCAGATACAAGTAATAATAATTTTCACGATAAAAAACACGTTGCTTAAAATTTTATAGATTTTGTACTTTAGAATGCTCTGGTTGGTATAGATAGTATGATATCATGGCGTGATGTGTGCATGTAAAGCGTAAAGACGAAAATGTAAATATTTCATGACGAAAGCTCTGCGAAATGCTGCGCACTCGGGCCTACTGCATGTCGGTTTTGAATGTGGATGCGCCGGGCACGCTAAAACTGGCAGGCGTTGCCGAGCAAGTGGCAGTCAAGAATAATTTATAGTTATGTATGAAATGCTCTCCGAAGACCTATCTGAAAGGATAAAGCAGAAAGAACGGGCTCGCGCGCACACGCTCCGTTCGTCCGCCCGTCATCTTTCCGCGTGTTTTCCACCTACGCTCAGGGGGTTGCCGGTGTGCGCCTACCTGGTGGCGGGCGATAGGATATCGTTGGAAAAGTTCCCCCCTGTGCAAAGAACACTTTTGAGGTCGTCGCTTCAGCCCGTGGGTCGTGACAAAGCGGAATTTATGAATTATGAACAAAACGACGAAAAACTATTTCACCCCGCAAATTTGCTTGCTTACTCACTAAATGTTGAGTTATATAATTAATATTATTCAATAAACTTGATGATTTTGTACGTTTTTCCATGATGAATGTTTGGTGTACAATTAGCTTCTCTGGCAAACAGTTTGTCAAGTTTCTTTCAGATTTTAATTAATTTTCATGCGCGCCTCCACCAAGACGCAGCGAAAACTTTAACTAAGTAAATTCATGGGAAAACAGCAAGTCAAACTAAATGCAAGGCCGGAGTTAACGGCGAGATGAAACGGGAAATTCAAGACACAAATTTTGTACGTATGCATAGAACACAACGCGCTGCGCTGAGGAAATGAATTAAACGAAGAAAATGCACAAGACTCAAACTATAACCAAGAATGTGTGCCGGTGTGCCGATTCAGAAATGCATTCAAAGGAAGGATTAATTAACTATACCTTGCGCGAGACGCTTCGTTTTCCATCTGCATTCAGTTTAGCGTATCGGAAATTTAATTATAATTAATAAGTGAGGAATCAAAGCCGCTCGCGCGCACGTAACATATACATGTTGCGAGCTTTGCTATTTGCTTAGGAGGTGCTTTTTATTGTGAAATGAGCGCATAATCGATCACACAAAGCGCACACACTCCGCACGGCACGGCATGGGGCGCGTGCAGCTGGAGATTAATCGGTTGTTTTATTTATCGCGACAAGGCCGATTAGGCTCGTCAACTGCCTTTTTATAAAATCGGCTATACACTCCGCCCGGCGCGCCACTCACCACATGTTTTACATGCTCATGCGTGCGCGGCATTAAAAAGCCGATTAATCAATCAATCAATGAGCGATGTTACATGCACTAACAATGCGCTCACACAACGTGTTTACCACCGCCGAACAGATTTATTCTTATTTATTATAACTGGATGATTTATCCGCGGATTTGCGTGCACATCGTGCACATCGTGCACATGCTTAATCCTAATATATTATTGCCATGGAATCGTTTAATTTGAAAAGTTATCTAAAATATTGGAGTTGTGCGCGTTGTTTGCGTTGGGCATGTGCTGGATCGCTTGTTCTGCTTTTCTGCCCGACTGCGCGGTATTGAATTACATGACGATGCATTGCTGCGTTCATGAGGTGCGTTCGGTCGGTTCGGTGTTGCTTACGTAGTTTATAAATACGGCACGTCTATTTTGATATTGTTTACCGGCGTATTACTTGTCTGTTCGTTCCGCCTAATAAGCAATTATCATTGCGAGATATATATATATATATATATATATATATATATTAATTACCACAAAGATGGGGATTACATTTTTTGGTTCGTTGATGGTATTGATTTAACCTACTAAAAATTTAGATAAATCTGAGAATGCAAAATGTGGTTTCTTGTTGCAAAAAACTTTGAAATGGAGAAACACAATCGGCGCCTCCGCCAACATTTTCATTTTAAGATCGTGTTTTTGGTGATACATTGAATTTCTTAACAATTTGAACATTCAATAGCATCACTAGAAAGGGCATGAAATTTGCCAACTTACCTCATTAAAAATTACCAATTATTTTTTCATAATAATTTTTTGTTTTTCTTGTCAATGAGTGGTATGTATTTGATTGTT
>JARJDQ010013247.1:0-11153 GCA_030264215.1 Geostiba sp. GC000077 | reverse complement strand
TGATGTGAACATTAAAATGGTGCACACAACAATAAAGTAAAAGTTTCGGACGCAATTTGCTTGCAATGTGGAAAAATCGCCGGGGCGGCCATTAGACTATTAGTCAATGTGTAATGCGCGTTCATTTTTCATCGTTCTCGGACGTCCTTTGCCGCCTCCTGCTTAACGATGCCGCCGCCGCCGCCGCCAGGAAGTTTGCAAACTTTGTGTGTATGCCATCGAGTTATCAACCGTGAATAGCACGCCCGAAAAGAAGTCGGCAAGAAGTGGAAAAACTTATGTGTGGAGGAAAACTTACTCGTCGCTAGCTGGGGGCGGGGAAAAACTCACCTGCAACAGAGAGAAAACAAAACGTTCATTATACAAGAAGATGGCAACATTTTATGTCTTATGTGCATGTTACATTTTACAACCTCGATAATTGAATAACGCTTTGTGGCTTTATAGGAGAAAGGGGTGGTGACTGGGGGCGGCAACAAAAATGCGCAGACATAAAATTTCTAATTTCCTGCACGAATTAACCTCTCCACTCGAGACTCTCAACCTCTCAAGTCACGAGCCAATGTACCTTTTCCAAGGAGCAAGGAGCAAGGACCAAGGACTAAGGACGCAAGGAGTTTTAGTCCTTGCGCTTAATAAATTAAATAGCACAGGGCGACGCAAGGAGGTCGGAGTTTTATTAAAGTGTAATAATGTCCTTCGGTGAGGCGGCTTGGGTGCGGAGGGAAAGGGGGGTGGTAACGTCGCCGCAGGATGCCACCCCCAACCCCCTGGTGGAAAAAGTCGCAGTCGCTGAGTGTTTGATTGCTACTTCTGGCGCTGACGGAGCCCGTTCATTACCGGAAGGACGTCGCGAGGACGAATGGCAATCGTAAATTTAACCAGGCCGAAGGAAGGACCTCTTTTTCGTCCTGGAAAAGGACAACGCCCTTCAAACATCTCAAACACAAGCACCTTTCCGAACGAAAACATTTCTAAACATTAAACACACCGTTAGTTTTCTTAATCCTTTTTCGTCCTTTTTAGTCCTTGATTTAGATTTTAGAGCCTAACCGCATGGTTCAATATTTCTGCGTTCGAAGTGGACGCTGTTAATCATGACACACCATAATCGTCAATATTTCACGTAATCTAACCACCCCCACGCAAACCCACCCCTAAATGTGCACCCTTCGCATGGAGAGGGATTAATTGAAGATTAGAGCCGGCCAGTGGATTTCGATATGGCCAGCTACCGTCGGTACGCTTGAAAACCACCCTTCAATCACACACCCCACCCCTAAAGCACCTAAAACCAAATTGGGGTGGTTTTACTAAAATTTGGAATTCTCATGTATGGAATATTCCGCTGTTTCATTGTCCTTTCATATTTCATAATTTTAGCAAAACCACCCTTAAATAGGGTGGGGGGCGGTTTGATCAACCCTCTGCAAATGTCTTACGCCCCTCATTTTCACACTAAAATTCGATTATCGACCTTGAGTGTACTGGCAGCCATTCGGTGATTATATTATCGCATTAAGGACATTAAGGACATCAATTTTCCGGATCAGCCTTTCGAAAATAACTTTACAGCGCAACCCCCATTGCTGATTGTTCCTGCGGAATGTGAATTAATTTTTTGAAGCACTGTTATTAAGCATTAAGGATAAGGACGAAAAGTGGACTCGTGAGTGGAGGGTTGAAAAATGCGCGCCGATTACTCAGTGGGTCGTTAACGCATTTCCACGCACGTTGCGCCTCGTTAACGCATCGCTTTCCCTTGATTATCCTTGCATTTTCCATAAGAGGTCCTTGCGCACATTTCGCAGCGCACAACAAAGAAAATTGAATAAATAATATGCAGAATGATACATTTCTAAAATTTGTGAATGTTGTGTCCTGGGGGCGGCTGATGTCCTGGGGGCGGCAGGAAGGATAAACACAAATTCAACGTGACACTTAGTAATCTATAACCGCCATCTTGTATTAGTTAAAAATGTCGGCGCGCGTCGTGACGCCGCCACCGCCGCTTGCCGCCCCCCGGGTGAAACGTTCGCTCATGAATATTTATTACGGACACTTCCATTTTTGCGAGCGACGCGAGAGCGACACACGTACACAACAACCCCCTCCCCTCCTGCCGCTCTTCCTTCGGGGGGCGGCAGCAGCAGGAGCAAAACAGGACGCTGGCAGGACGATGACAGCTCCAGCCATTATAAAATTTCGTTCGTCCTTCGAAACAAAGACATTTCCCAAAAAATCACAATTCGCATAAAATCCGCAAGGATGTGCCAGGATAATGCAAGGATAATTTATCCTTGGCACACACGCGTAAATATGTACATCTGCGAATATATATGAATAACCGCATTCCACAGTCATTTTTCTTGCGCGCGCGGAAAAATGTGTTCAACTCGGTGGGGGCGGCGGCGGCAAGGACGAGGCAAGGATGTGGCAGGAACATATTATCCTCGACGCCTAATGCAGTCGGCGGTACGTGCTCGACGCGATCATCGCATTATTATGTCGCTGGCCAATATGTGTCACGCAAGCGGAGAGGAAAAACAAGGATAACAAAAGGACATCCCACGCAGGATCGCAGGAAGAAGGCAAAGATGGAGAAATGCGAACCGAAGAGAGTGAACAGTACAAATGTAATGTGGAGTTGGTTCCGCCCGCTGCGCAGCTTCCTCGCCAATGTCAGGGAAAACTTCCAGGATAACGCAAGGATAATGCGTGAAAAAACATCTGGCAATATGCTATAATAATATTGTAACACGCAAAGCATTATTTCGCGGTATTTTTGACTTGCCGTATTTTCCAAAAAGACAAAAAGCACGCTAAGGACGATAAAGGACGAACGCTAAGGACACATTGTTTGCGATCGTCACGACTCTCCTGGCGCGGCTGTCTATCGCGCCTCGCACACCCCCCGCAACGTGAGAATAATGAATGGCGGAATGAATTAAACGGCTTTTTGTTTTGTTCGTCCTTTCGTCCTGCCGGAGAAGGCGCGCGCCGACGGATGACAAACGCAAGTTTTAAAGGATTAAGCGGACGCACGTCGGGCGACGCGTGCCTCGTTTTTCACCCTCGGTCGGCGTCATCCTCGCTCGATCCTTATTTTTCGTCCTTGTCGCTTTTTTTCCCCCGTTCTGCGCGAATTAGCATTCATTCCGCTCAAGGAGGACGAGGAAAAACAACCGATGATGACAATAAGGACCTTTTTGTTGCGTCCCATTTCGCGCCACTCAACAATTTTCAAAGCGGCCGGCCCCCCACTTTGGGTTTCCCTGCCGATTTTTTTTTCGGTTTTCGTCCTGATTTGTAATGCGACAGGACGACGCAGGACAATGCGCAAGTGTTAATGAATGTTTCGAGAGTTGCGCATAGAATTTAATTAAAACCACACTAAACGATGACACCTCACAATCATTTTTCATCCTCATCCTGATCCTGATCCTGGCACGCATGCGCGCGCATCCTTTGAATCCTTTGCTTTAACGTAACACTCAAATAATTATATTCCTGGGAATCCTGGGGGGCGAAATTTCCCCCTTGTCGGAGACAATATGAGTAATGAGCAAAATATCGATTGTCCTGGACGAGTCCTTGCGGCAGGATAATCCAGCAATTTAAACTTGGCGCAAAGTTAAATGAGAGAAAAACTGTCATGAATGTCACTGTCGGGTAGGCTCAAAATTGATGCGTTTTATTATTTTATGCTTGGCAGGACTTTCCCACCAGGATCAGGATCAGGATCAAAATAACATCCTGTATATTATTGAGCGCACACACCCCACAGTGAAATGTTAATTATTGACCGCCAGTTTTCGGTTTGTTTAGAGCCTGCGGTGTGTAAAACCGAGCAGCTGCCGCGCTGCCGCCCCCAGAACACCAACCCCCCCACTGTGGGGTGGGGGTGGCGCTGGACGAGCGATTCAATAAATACGGGGCCGCCTGCAGGAATGCAGGGAATGCAGGCCGCGCGTAAACAACAACACAATATGCAACGCAAAACCCACCCCCTCACATCCATTGGGGATGAAAATAGGGGTAGAATTGGAAAAATCCGTTTTAAATACAAACTACTAATAAATTTTTTTTGGGAAAAAATTTCAAGATTTTAAGGATAATGTTAGGGGTTGAATAATCTATATGGGTGGGTTTGGAAAAATCCGCTTTAACTACTAACTAATAATACATTTTTTTAAGCTATATTTTTGGAATTTTGAAGATAATGTTGTTAGGGGGTTGGAAAATCTATAGGGGATGAAAATAGGGGTGGGTTCGAAAAAATCAGTTTTAAATACAAACTACTAATAATTTTATTTAAGGAAACTTTTTCAAGATTTTAAGGATAATGTTCTTAGGGGGTTGGAAAATCTATAGGGGGATGAAAATAGGAGTGGGTTCGAAAAAATCCCATTTAAATACAAACTACTAAAATTTTTTTTAAGGAAAAATTTTCAGGATTTTAAGGATAATGTTCTTAGGGGGTTGAAAAATCTATAAATATAAAGCGGAAATCAAATGAGACGTTTGCAGACTCCTGGCGAAGGTTCTTCCGGCGATTGTGTACACAAGCTGAGGGGGGGGGGGGGGGGGAAATAGGACCAAGGACCTGCTCCAGAGGACGTCGGAAAAATCGTGGCGAATAAAAAACAGTGCGAACACAAAGGACGCCCTAAACAAATAGCCACTCGTAGATACCAACCCCAGCTTGCATGTGCAACCCTTGGTAACATGCTTGTACAATTTTCCCATTTCCAGGGGGGCGGCGGCGGCGGCGACACAAAGGAATAAGAAAGCAGCCTTAAAATAGTTAATGGATTTCGAATCCGAAAAGGTGTGTGGCGGGGTGCGCATGTTTTCGTTCCGCGTCTGAAAGTGCGCAAGAGTAAGGCATCACTTTGCCGCCTCCCGCCACCGATGCCGCCGTTGCCGCCGCCGGAGAAGGAACAAATCGCGCCACTCGATCGTTCCAGCGAGCGCGGGCGCGAGCAGAGTGTTGAACGACTTGCACATCGCAGATGTGGGATGCCCCCTCCCACCCCCCATCCCCCTTCCGCCGCCTCCACCCGTCCGGACATGATCGAGCAAACAAAGCTTTCGCCTCGGTTCGCATCAGCATCCACATTCACGATCCACGACGCTTTGCTTTACTTTACTTTACATTACATTCTGCCGCCCCCCCACCCCCATCCACCCCCGGCGATGTACATTTGGCTGCATATACTCGTAACAATTTTTTCCAAACACTACATTTCTCACTTGTTTTTATTTTTTATACATATGTACAGGGTGTTTCCTTTATGATATATGCAACCAACATGTGTTTTCTATATTGGGTTGCCTACATTGATCAGGGATTGAGTGTCCATCAGCGAATTTACGCATGTGTGCGTTTCACACGCGGCCAGTCTGTTCATATTCACACACCCGAACGCCGCGAGACAATCTGCGGTATATGTGGTGGTTGAGGGAGTGGGGGAGTGGAAACCGCCCCCGGCGCTATTTATTACGCTCAAATTGAACTTGAATAACACAACATCCAATTCGGCACTCCCAACGTCGATGTGATTGACAATGCGGATTAGCGCGGAATTAATGGACGCGCATCGTCGCATCAACCCCCAACTACCCACCCCCAAAACAAAAACCACCCCACCACCCGGGAACAAAAATATGCAAAAATCTTGAACATGTGAAATTATTACACGCGATGTGGGTATAGGGTCCATGACCTGGGGCAACCCCTCAAAGTGCACCCCCCTCCTGCACCCTTTGCTCACCCCTGTCATCGGTAACCTCGTACCCTTCATATTATACTGCTTTAGTTCCAGCGCTTCAAGCGTAAAATATCTAAGGGTGCGTAAAAGTAGTGCTACTTGAAACCACCCCTAAAATCATCCCCTAACAGAGAAAAATCAATAAACTGAGTTTTTTTTTAAATTTTGTTTTCGGTAAGTTTCCTTTGACGTGATTATCCTGGGGGCGGCGGCGTCTTGCAACTCGAGTCAAGGATTGATAATCCTTTGCGCAGAGAATCCTTTCACGTACGCCACCCCTTCGCTCAAGTACAAACTACAAGTATTATCCTGTCATATCCTTGCAGAAAGTAAATACACATTTTTAAGGGTTAAACAAAATGAAGGATAATTCGTCCTTGCAGGATGTGAAAACGAAAAGATGTTAAATTTGTCGAATTGACGGCGGCAAGGAGTTTGGGAGAGCTGGGCGGTGGCGGGACGAAGGATATGGATATTTATTACGTGACAACTCGTCCTGGCGGCGGCGCGCGCGTCGCATACCCGAGCGCGGGCGCGTCAGGACGAGGACGACGACGACACGACCCAGCCACCCGTGCGATGGAACATCGATGTCGACGTCGATGTCCATGTCCATGTCAGGTCCTTTTTTCGTCCTTTTTTTTTTCTGATACATCACAAGTTCCCAAAAAGTGCAAAACTAACATCTCGTTGAAAAAAAAAAAGAAAAGGAAGCATGCATTTGTAATTTAAAATCGTCTTTGTCCTTTTTTCCTGTTTTCCTGCAGGTCCTTGGCGAAACTAAATTACATCCAACTTTCAGCTTGTGTTGATTTTACGTTTACTGCGCTTTGCATTTTCATTTGCAGAGTAAACCTTTGTTATAATTAGTCTCGGTTCATTTTCCGCATTTCCACGTTTTCCAAGCCCCGGATGTGTGTGCGCGGGGAAGGCAGCAGGAACAATTTAAGAGGCGGCCGCCGCGCAAGAGCGAATGTCTTTCGTTGCGCAAATATTTAGTTAAGAAAACGTTTAACGCACTCGGCGGCGCGCAATTCACGTTTTCCAGGAGCAGGACGAAGAAAAACACCAAGTTATGACAGCACCAAGCTTCGAACACAATGACAAAACGATGAAAAGGAAAATACGGTACTAACCTAGTATTGGAGCTACGGTACTTTATACTTTACCGCCCTAGGGCTTTAAACGTCCATTTAACGCCCCCAAAATAAGGCCGTAAAGTTCATCTAACAGACAGATGGACGAAAGGATACCTAAAGGGCCTCAAATTAAATCTTTAACAAATTTTTGAATTTTCTTTTCGTCACCTAGTATGAGATACGGTACCTTTTTGTTTTCTTTACCTCCCTAGGGCTTTAAATGTCCATTTACCGCCCGCTAAATAGAGCAGTAAAGTGCATCTTACAGACAGGTAGGCGAAAAAAAACGTTCTCACAATTCATCTTTTCGCCATCTAGTATTGGAGATACGCTACTTTTTACTTTACCTCCCTAGGGCTTCAAATGTCCATTTACCGCCCGCAAAAGAAGGCGGTAAAGTTGATATAACAGACAAGTAGGCGAAAAAAAACTAAACGTCTAAAAACTTAATCTTTAACAACTTTTAAATTTTCACTTTTCACCACCTAGTATTTAAGATACTGCACTTTTTACTTTACCTCCCTAGGGCTTTAAACATCCATTTACCACCCGCAAAATAAGGCGGTAAAGTGCATCTAAGAGACAGATGGGCGAAAAAAAAAACATTCACAAATTAAATCTATAACCATTTTCAAAATTTTCACTAAATTTTTACTTTACCTCCCTAGGGCTTTAAATGTCCATTTACCTCCCGCAAAATAAGGCGGTAAAGTGCATCTAAGAGACAGATGGGCGAAAAAAAAACCTTCTCAAAATAATCTTTAACAACTTTTAAATTTTCACTTTTCGCCACCTAGTATTGAAGATACGGTACTTTTACTTTAAATCCCTAGGGCTTTAAACATCTATTTACCACCCGAAAAATAAAGCGGTAAACTTCATCTAACAGATAGGTGGGCGAAAAAAAAAACCAAACGTTTTCAAAATAAATCTTTAACAACATTTTCACTTTTATAGAAAATCAGTCCCCAATTTTTTTCGTATTTTTATAGGATGATAACGCAAAGAAGCAAATAAACCAGCGTAAAATTCATCCCCTCGTCACACGCCAGGCATGAAATGTATACAAAAAGGCACAAAAGAATTGACACTTTTGTAGCGTTCCGTTTTCATCCCCTACTTTTTTTCAGCGCTTTGTTAGCTTGAAATGGTGTCATGCCTACTTTCATTTCGCCACCACCATCGCACAGCACCGTCATAACAATAATCATAATCGTCGTTGGTAATCACTCACCCTTAGATTAGGGGATGATGCACGGAACAGCAAAATCTAAAATCATGACCATTATGAGATGAGCCGCAGAGATATGAATATAGAAAATGTCGCAGACGCGTGTCATAAACGTGAGAAACTCACATTTAAGGGCGCGCACCCCCTTAACCAAGAGAGAGGGTAGTTTTACAAACGCACAAATGAAATGGGCATGATTTACGATCACCGGAATACACACCAATAACAATACTCGCAAATTGGGTGCTTTGGGCAATTTTCATTTTTCATCCCTCGATCATCCCTCGAAATTGACAGAAAACGTAAATTTCGTTTGCATTTAAAACTGGCCAGATACAGATGCAAATTAAACTCTATACTGGTCGATTAGACTACCCCTAAACTAAAGGGTGCTGACCACTGACTGCCAACCAACTTCCCACCCTTAAACCAGCCCCATTGCGGTCGGAATGCACTGCGGTGAAATTTTCAACTTTAAATTAAACGCTAAGCGCATTGCAATTTGCATGTAGTATTAAAACAACCCCAACCCCTAAACACATACTGTCAGGTGCAGAAGGGGTGGTTTTTAGTGAAACGGGTAAAATCGTTGGAAATCGATGCAGAGTGGACGAAGTGGAATAAAAGTTCCCATCAACAAATGTAAACAATATGGATGTGCATCAAACCACCCCCTTTGATAGCAACAAAGCGATGCGTAATCGTTAAATGATGTGTGCAGTCGGTAAATATTGACACGATGCGCAAACCGCCACATGAATATGTTTATCGGAGGGTTGCAAGCAACCCCTAAACATTTGCACCCCCGTATCGTTTATTTCACATCTTCTGAGGATCAGTGGCCACTGAGTCAGAGGCGATGTTTGAGATGTTGCGACAAATTCTACTTTTCGCACCCTTAGTGGAATTAAGGGTGCACATAAGGGATGGTCACGGGGATTGAGATGACGATTAAAATTTATTGCACTCTGTATAACTAATAGTTACCGATTACCGAATAATGTGCGATTTTGGTATTGTTGAAAATCGAGGGGTGTGAAAAACCACCCCCAATGGTAAAATTGCGAAAACAAGCCTAAGAATGAAGCAAAACAGTTGGATGACTTAAGGGTTGTTTTTAAGCAGCTTACAAAGTCTTAGGGATGTTGCACCCCTTGTGCGCGGCAAGAAAACAGGAATTCAAAAAGCGAAGAGACGCGGAAAATATAATTTTCACCGCTTTTCCAACTTTAATTGAATTGTAGCCCTTAAAGCCAAATAAGGGTTGCAATCCCTTAGAACAAAGGGTTTATAGTCTAAGATTTCAATTTTTACATTTATGAACCCAAAAAACGTATCACCAACAATTAATTACACCCCTAGCCTGAATTTGAGTTTTAGGGGATGTTTTCACCACCCACCCCCCCGTCGATTGTAGTGCTGTTGCTGCCCGGTCGGTAGTCTTAGCCAAGCCGAAAACCGAATCAATCTTCGAGAGCGGCGAAACAACCCCCCCGAAGAAGCAACCCTGCGAATTGCTATAGGGGTAGACGCGAGGAATTGCTGGAATTGGCGGAGGAATTGCACTTTCATTGCCCCCCGTGCATCCGGATGTAAACATCTACGCTACCGGAAGTCCGAGCGAGGAGGGTGGAAGTGAGAGCGGGGTGAAACTAAGGGATGAAAAAAAATTCAGCCAAATGAAGATGAAAACACACGCTCCGGCGGCGAATAAAAACAAATCGCTGATAAATTAATTTACTTCCTTGTACGAGTACCTTCGCACAGCGCTCCCCAATCCGCAACCCTTAACTGAACAACCCCTCTTAGACGTTTCTATCCACTTTGTTCTTTTCTTAATTTTCCGGAAATTCACTTTGCAATGATCTTACGCATTTTGTCGTTAATTTTTTCAAGTGGCACTTTTCATCCCCTTTTTATGTTTTTGTGGGTTGGAGAGGGGGTAGAAACTGAATTTGAAGTTTCGAACAAAACGAAGCAGATGTCGCACGCCCGATTGACGTTTTTGGTCGGCGCGACGGTCGAGAGAAGGGTGCGCAAGGCCTAACCCATCCCTCACCCCTCAAAACCACCCCCTCGACATAGCAAGGCATCGGAAGGCCTCTGGAAGGCAAAGTATGTGTCTAATTGAAAATCCGTCTCGCAGCCGACAGTCGTCGGCGGCGGCATGGCGCAAAATTCAGCTTATTCCGTGAAAACCACCCCTAAATGTCCACTCCCCTAAAACTACACCCAACCATATAAGTTCACAAAAAAATCATGTTAATTGCTAATAATATTATAAACAATGATGGAAAATTTTTCTAAGGGATGATTTTAAGGGTGCAAAAGAGGGGTTGAAGTGTTCTTTGTGTGTAGTTTTTGAAACGCGCGCACGCGGTGTGGCTGAGAGCGTGGTCGGGGTTGGGCCATTTCGGGTATCGATCGCGAGCGGCGGTGGTGGCGCGGCAGCGCACAGTCAGCCGCCGCCTGCCGCCACCGAACGCCCCTCACGACGGCGGCCGAGTGCGTGCAACGACCGCCGAAAACGCCACCACCCACCACGGGGAAATGGTGTGCGCAGTTAGTACAAAATGCATGCACAGTGTGCAAAAGATGCATAAAATAACCACCCCCCACGAAACGTGCTGATTTTACTCGGAAAAGCGGAAAACCCAACCGAGGATCGCGCAAAAAGTGGGAGTTTATATTCGAACGAAAATGTCATTGTCAGCTTTATAAATTAAAAAGCACCCTTAAGTACTATCGCAAAATAATGAATACGTGCATATTGTGATAGGTAGAGAAATTTTCTACAAGAGGATGTTATCATAATGTACAGGGTGGTTCGCAAATTCCTATGTATTGAGGTTGAATTTTGAAATCATGATGATTTTGCGAGAAAATATTAAACAAATGTAATTTAAATGCTTCATTTCACCCCGAGTGAGTTAAAATTTTCCGATAAAATAGGCAAACCCTTAAAGCCAATTTAACTAGCTTTAAGAAAAAGGTTAAATCGCCAGAATT